>JARHVA010000308.1:5057500-5337500 GCA_037957365.1 Torreya grandis
ATGTGGATTACTTATGTTAAGTTTTTAGCATGAATATTAGGTGATTATATTCAGTTGGGAGCTTTGAGGACTTCAAGAAATGTCAGTTGGAATTTATTTCATAAATATTTGAATATGAGGGTTGAGTTTGATCCTGTAAGTGGTTTATTGATTATAGTGATTGTTTATATTGATTTTTGGTTTTAATTAATTATGTGTCATTGGAATGGTTGATTTTTGTTCAAAATGTTGAGTTATATGTTGTGATTTTATTTTGATTTCATTATTGTTGGGTTGCCATTCCAAGAGTAGACCTAAATAATTTAAGTATTTAGTTGGTAAGTTGTATACTTGGGGTATAAATTTGTAGTTGAGACAGCTTAGGTTGACCATATACTTGGATAAGGATCCAAGATGGTTATCTTGGAAGCTATATAAATGGATTAGTTGTTAATATATTACTATATCATTTCGTAGCCTAAAAAAATTCAACCCCACTTCCAATTTATATTGATGATAGATTGGTTATTCCCATTTCACATTGGAATGGTGATTATCATTTTTCATTATGTTCTATTATTTTGTTGAGATGTCTACTATTTCAAAATTTGATTGCTTATAACTCTCTTCACATCCCTAGTTTTTACAACCACCATTTGGTTGATTGTTGGGGTGGTAAGGGCCACTGATGGTAGGGATCAGAGGGCTAGTTGGGAGGGATTATCCAATTTAGTCACTTGTTCTATGCTTTAATGATCTCATGAACATGTGAAGTAAGTTGGTAATGAATTAATTATGTTAATTATTCATTATTTACCTAGTTGATTATATTTAAATGTTATTTGATTATGAACATAGATTGTATGCTGTCATGATTTAATATTGGTTAGTTATGTTAGTACTAACCTATGTTAATAAAAATGACAAATGAGTGGAAGGCTTAAATATTGATTAAAGGATAAGAAGCTGAATTGATATATTGATGAAGGTAATTCATTTCATATATTAAGTTATTAAAATGTTTATTTGCTTCCTTTCTTATCACTAATGTATTTGCTAATATTATTAATGCAAAATTGCTCTTTTAATTTAGCTATATGATTATGATAAGTTAACATAGGTTCTTGCATATTGTTAGATTAGAATAATCATTGACTTTATCAATGTAGTATTAGCTTATTAATTTAATTATATGATCTTGATATCATATCAGAATTACATGATATTCATCATAAGTAAGGATTTACTTAGGAAATTACATAATGTTACTTAGAAGTAAATAGAGTATATTGGATAAGTAACGTAGAGCATTCTGTTGATAGAATTAATGCAAAAGTAATCTTTTGATTTGATCATATAGATACTTAGACATATACATATGTTTTCTTGATATAGAAACATATAGACTTTGATTAACAAAGTAAACTATCTTAATGATTCTCTTTGATGCATTACAATAGATGTTTTTGAATTTGTTTACATATAAAAAATGTATGAAACATAGAGATTTCTTAGTTGTTTCAGCTATGCATGGATTATTCAATTATACTATTTGTTGGTGCATATGTAAACATAAATAAATCTTCTCCTCTAAAATACATTTCAAACATACCTAATTACGTATAAAGGTATATATGTTTCATGTATTAAATCTGAAAAGTATTACTTTTATTCTTTCATTTAATAGTAAATGATTTATGAGTTGATCTATTTCTCCTAGTTAATGAAGATGTTTCTTATACATGATTAGAATTCTTGAGTGGGTTAGTTTATTACAAAGGCTGCATGTAATGGAATTAAGTTGAAAATTCTTAAATAAATTAATCTAGACTTCATGTTGAAACTATGTTAGATTACTCCAATGAACAAAATGAGTTAGTTGAATATTATTTTTTACTTCATTTAATGTTGTATAAACACATGATGGAGGCATGCATACTAGCTGATTTTCATATCCTTGACTTGCATGTACTTTCATTCCCTTTTTGAAAGCTGAATTTACTTGCATTGCATCCCCATGGCATGACCAACATAAAATTTTAAAAGTTCCTTAAGTGGAACATTTTATTTGAGTTTCACTTATCTTGAAACTCGGCTGAATTTCTATTTGTATGAGTTGTGTGCCTTCTATTATATGAAAATCACTTATACTTCGTGTACTTATGAATAATCTAGTTTAGTTAAATACAATCTTAGTTATACTTGTTCAAATCTAGAATATGATTGTTTATTATACTTATTCATAATGAGATATATTCCCTTAAATAGTAATGGAAATTATTATTTAAAAAGAATTTATCCTTTAATAAATTCCTTTCTCTATGAATGATTGTGGTTTATTGGGATAAATAAATACTAAGTTAGAGAATGATTGAAAATATTGGAATAATATATAGGTTCTTTCCTTTAAAATGATTAGATGATTAATGAATAATTGAATGGATACTTTGGATGTATTATGTTTTGAACTCTTTTTCTTATTGTATCACATTGTGTATGCTAATATAAAGTCATTACATGGATTCAATTATAGGCTACCCATAAAGTTTATTTGATGAATGATGATATTTATCATAATTATATCATTGTTCATATATTCTAATAACAACTTTCATGATTATTAATTTAGTGTTGTGTGAACTAATAAGGTAATGGTGCAGTGACCTTTTAGGCTACAAGGTGATTACAACCTCGATCGATAGCACTATGAAGGCTTGAATTTCAATTTATTTTTGTTGTGTTCTCTTTTTAAAAAAGTAGTATTTTTTTTGCATACTTAATATAAATCTACATGTATGAATTGATTTTTGGTTAATGTTATAAGTTACTTATGTGAAATCGTGCTTGATTATGAGATTATATTAATAAATTAACCTATACTTTTAATGTAAAACTATTTTAATCTGAATGATAACCTAGGATATTAGAGTTATTCTTCATAGTTAAACTAATCCTAAGAACTTAACCATCCTTAAGTGGAATTGAAACTCACCAAAGAGAGTGAGGTGTTTACCTAGGTTAAGGACCTAAAAATGGACGTATGTGAAATTATGAGTGCCACATATGGCACTTGGGTCTTATATGTGTATGTGTACATAAATACACCCCTGAAATCCATAAACATATATGAAGATACCAATCTTCCCCATGGCACCCTTTTTATGTAGTTACCTATAGCTAATTACCATAGTTCACTTCCTTTAGTTTTGATTGTGCATATATGATTGAGCTAAATAGTTATCATTTACATCAACAAGTGAGGTATTAGGTCCAACACACATTCAAAAATATACTATGATATACAATTTTAAAAAATGATTGGGGTTTTTCATATGGTATCAGAGCAATTCTATACTCTAGGGAACTTTGGAAATGAATATTTTATTTTTAAAATTTGTAATCTACTGAGAGATTACCTTGTAATTCTCAAGATGGTTAGAACACAATCAAGTAGAGGAAACATCCAAGATAACCCTTTCAAAGTCAACCCAACTAGGGGTAGATGTAGAGGATGAGAAAGGGGTCATCGTGGCCTCATCCCCATTTATAACCAAGAAGAGATACCCATAAATAATGCTAACAAATATACTAAGGTTCAAAATGTTGATGCAGTCAGTGGGAATCCAACCAAAAAGCATGAGTAGATCCTTGATGAAATCTTGACATCCCTAAACACTTTGCAAGGAAAGATTGATAGCAAAGAGTAAAGGTTAAATAATATTGAAGGGATATCCCAAGAAGAAGTACCTAGATTATAAATGGGGTAAGTAGAAGGACCCATGATTCAAGAACTACCTTTGACCATAGTTGAACCAATCATCAAAGAGCTAAAGAAGATTCCACCACCTACCTTTTTGGGTGAATAATTAGGTAACATAACTAATGCATGGCTGGTGTACTTGAAAAAATATTTCAACTTGCATAACATACCATTGAATATGAAAGCCAGGGTGGTAGCGTATCAGATGTTTAGTCTTAAAACATTATTTTGGAATCACCTTTGTGCCATTGAAGGATATCAACCCTTGAACCTTTCTTGGTCATTTTTTGAGTCTTGGTTTCATAAAAGATACATGAATGCCAATTATAAAAAGCCAAAAATCAATGATTTTCAATTTCTAAAGCAAGAAAAAATGTTTGTTGTTGAGTATGAGAACAAGTTTCTAAATCTAATGTATCATGTGAACTATATACATGACCAAAAAACCAAGATTACCAAGTCCAAAATTAGGCTTAAGGAAATATTGATACATGATGTTAATATGATGAACTCAAAGAATTTGGAAGTAGTGATTAAATCAATCTATAGGGTTGAGGAAAAAGGAAAGTCTCACCAAAAGATAAGATATGAATTTAAATCAAATAGGCAACAATATAAATCTAAGAGTCTTTCTCCCATGAATAAAAACTTTTGGAGGCCAGATCAAAACCAAAAAATTTTTAATGGAAATAAGAATTTTAGTAAGTTTTCTAATTAGAATAAAAATTTCAAGTCTCATGGATCGACTAAATTTGGTTCTTTTAAGAAGGAACAACATCAAAACAACCATCATGGACTTACCATAGGTGCTAACACCATTTTAGTTACATCTTCTATACCTATTATTTGTTGGGAATGTGGTGATAACCACTGTAAAAAGGATTGTCCTAAACTAAAGTCAATCCAAGTAGCCAATCATAAGGTATATGTTATTGTTTATAATTAAAATTTTGACTTACAAGCCACTCTAATTGAAACCATAGGTACAATAAATGGGTTTCCATTGATTATTCTAATTGATTTAGGTGTAACTGATTGCTTTATTTCTCATTTTTCTACTAGACAATGTAAAAGTGAGGCTATCTTGATAAGAGATGGTTAGGAAGCTGAGTTTGGTACTAACAATAAGTTGCCTATTCTTGAATTCTTAGAACAAGCGGACTTGATCTTGGTGTCTTCAAGGCCAATGTGAATATGTTCCTTACACCTTTGGGGTCTTATGGTCTCATCCTTGGAATGGATTGCCTACATGAACATCAAATCATGCTTGATTGTGTGGAAAAAAGAGTGTAGTAAATTAATGACTTTGGAAAACTTGTATAATTGCAAGGCATACAAGGGCTTGAAAGACATAAAAAACTTTTAGCCTTACAACTGAAAAGGGTTATTAACAAGGCCTGTAATCTTTACATAGTCCAATTGCAAAAATTACCAAAGGAAAAAGAAATATTTCATGTAGATTTTCCTATTTTTAATTAATTCATGGATGTTTTTCCTGATAAGCTACCTAGTTTACCACCTAATCAGGAATTTGATTTTTCCATTGATATAATGCCTAGATCTGCCCCTACATCTAAAGCTCCCTACTACATGAATGTGGCTGACCTATAAGAATTAAAGATACAACTACAAAAGCTTTTAGATAGCTAAAACAACTAGCCAAGTGTGTCTCCATGGGGTGCTCTAGTGGTGTTTGTGAATAATAAGGATGGTACATTGAGGCTTTGTATTGATTACCACTTGTTTAATAAAGTAACAATAAAAAATTGATATCATTTGCCAAGGATAGATGACTTGTTTGGACAAATGAATAGTGTAGGAGTCTTCTCAAATATAGATTTGAGATTAGGCTACCATCAATTGAGAATCAAAGAAGAAGACATTCATAAAACAACTTTTAAAACTTGATATAGACATTATGAGTTCATGGTTATGCCATTTGGCCTAACTAATGCTCATGCAACCTTCATGAATCTTATCAACAACATGTTTAGAGACTTTTTGGATAAGTTTGTGCTATTTTTTATTGTTAACATTCTCATTTATTCAAAAAATGAGTCTAAACATAATCAACACCTTTGTTTAGTCTTACAGAGACTATGACAACATAAGTTATATGCAATACTCTCCAAATGTGCATTTTATGAATCTAAAATTCATTATTTGGGTCATATCATTTTTAAGTATTATTGTAGATCTAATGAAAATAAATGCCATATGAGATTGGTTTTGTCTTACAAATGTGCATAAAGTGCATAGCTTTATGGGTTTAGCTAGTTATTACTATCCATTTGTTAAAAACTTTTCCATCATAGCCCATCCTATTAGCTTTTTGTAGTGAAAAGGCCAAAAATTTGTATGGATGCCTTAGTGTGATAAGGATTTTGCCAAGATGAAAGTGTTGCTAACAACAACACCCACTCTTATCATTTTTAACCCAAATGGTAATTTTAAAGTTTGGGTTGGTGTTGCTAACGAAGGATATGGAGGCATCTTGACACAAAATGGAAAGGTTGTGGCTTATGAGTTGTGAAAAATAAAGGATCATAAAAATAATTATCCTACACATGATATAGAGATTGTTGACATTATCCATATGCTTAAACAAAGCAAACATTTTTAGCTAGGGAGCCCTTTTAAGGTGAAGTCTGATCACTATAGCCTTGAGTATTTATTCTCTCAAGATGATTTAAATGTATGCCAGTGTAAGTGGATGGAATTTTTAAGAAATTTTGACATAGAAATATCATATGTCAAAGGTAAAGAGAATCATGTGGCTGATGCACTTAGTAGACACACATACCTTGTGACCTTGTCAATTTTAAAAGAAAATTTTAGAAGTGTTATTTTGGAATAACAACTTGATGATGAATTCTACCATGATGTAAGAGCAAGTTTGGTTGACAACCCTATAGTAAAGAAATTTTCTATTAATGAGGGTTATTTAGGATTTTTCAATGTGATCTAATTAACTACTAAAAATAAAGTATAAGTAGGGTTTAAGATTGCCTTGAGATATGGATGGTTGGTTGCACACCATTGATCAAGCTTGATTGTGAGAACTCCTCTTTGGTTGGGGAGGAATGACTTGCATTACACCTGTTGATGGCGTAAAATTGCGCTAGTTCTTAACCAATCAACAATGGGAAGTTTCAAGCTGTGGGACGATGTGGCTTGAAACAACCTCCAAATTTTAGAGAAGCTAGTCTCTTCTTTTGGTATGGTTATTGGGGAAAAGGGATAGGAGACTAAACCGAAACACAAAATGTAGGAATTAAAACCTAACTATGGTGATGCACGTGAGTGTAATCCTAATCCTAACCTGAGCACAGTGAGACTATTATAGGATTCAATCACATTTAAGAGCAGACAAGTGCATGATCAATGTAAGAGATTGAAATAATAGAAATAGAGGCTCACAATAGGGAATTTTTTCATTGAGATACAAAGAATGTCAATAAAGGCATAGTGTTCAATCTTCTTAATAGAATTTTCCAATCACATAAGAGGCACAAAAGTCATGTACAGTTATGTAAACCTTCCAATTCAAGAAAATGAGACAAAAGAAAATGACATTCCTAATCACAACTCAAGAGAATCTACATTATAGACTACTTTGCAAATGACACAGACAACACCAACCAAGGCATGGAGCTCAAATTTCCTTAATTCATTTAGCCACATAAAAGGCATAGAAACATGCACGGTTATATCAACTTTACAACTCAAGAAAATTAAGACAAGAGCAAATGATATTACTAGTCAAAACTTCAAAAAATCTAAAACTATGAGAAAATCCCCCCTTTTGATTTTAAAATTCCAATTATATAGACTTGGATGCCTTCTTACATTGCTCTCTTCCCCGTGCAATTCTACCCCATCATTTACTCGTAGGGGACAAAATAGACGGTGCCTTCAATGCCTTGGGTGCATCCTAGTCTTATCAAGAACTGCCCTGACTATGGCATGGTGATCCCTATCTAGTACCTCTCTTCATGCCTAAAATTCCACATTCCATCACCTATTTGGACACTCAACTATCTATTCTGCCTCCATCATATAAGGAACAAATAGAAGGCCCCTTAATGCTTTGGGGGCTCCAAAAATCTACCCAGCGACTGTTCCATCTACTCAAATTAACTTCAGCCAATTTTCCCCCCATTTTGCTTTGTGGCAATAGATACATGAAATGCTTTGAAATGGGAGAGGACACTTAGTAACTTTCCTAAAAATCCTTGCATACTTAGGAGGCACTAGAAAATGACACTTGGCACTTTTTGCCGGATTCATCTAAGACACACAGCTCCCTCCACTTTTCTTTGGCTGTGTTGTAGTGTCATTTGGGACACATATGAGACTTTTGCAGATGGTGACACTTAGCAGTTTTTGAAAACTTTTGTAGTAACTGCTGAGGCCCACCACAATCTTTATTCAGCAATGACACTCGAAGATGATCTCTCAGGCAATGACGTGTGGAGGCTTCTGTGGCTTCAAGGAAGATACGTGGCATTTTCCATTTCTCCTACTAGGTTTATGTGGCACCCTTTGCTTTTCCTAGGGGTGGAGTAGAGAGGGATCAAAGAATGACATTTGGTAGCATCCACCGCTTTATAGCACTTAAACAAAATAAAATGACGTCTTTCACTTTTGGACCAAAGTATTAGACTCAGGCGTTGAATCAAAGTCTTTCAGAAGTAGACACGTGGTGACCTTTGCCATTCTTTGAAAAAGTAGTTTAGGGCCTTTCGCTTCTGCCACCTGGTGCTTTTCACTGCATCCTACTCCTTATCTTTTTGAAACCCTTTGCTATGAAATAGAATGAATGCAGGTGCTAATATGAGACACAGATGTTGACACGTGGTGGCTTCTGCTGAGTTGTTATTAGGTACATGGCACGATCTATGGTTCTCTAAAAAGTTACAAATAGGGGCTCAAAGAATGCCAACTAGCCAGCTCCGTATGTCGGTAAGCAACATGTGGAGGTTTCTGTTCGAATGTAGTACTTAGGCAAAATAAAGCAAAGGAAACAAAAAAAAGGGAATAAAGAGGACCCACGCTCGGACAGTGACACTTGGTGGCCTCCGCTACATTTTGACACTTAGGCAAAAATGAATCCGCCCTCTGCTTCAAAACTCTACCGCAATGACTGAGGTACACGAGAACCAAAACTGCAACACTCAACTAAAAATTTGAATGCAACATAAAGTAAAAATTTACTCTAAAACACCATAGTTAAAAAATGTATTAATAGATAAATGAGTGGGTTGCCTTGTTACAAATAAGTCTTGAGAAGCAACATGCTTTCTCAGATTGATGTCAGCCCACTGTTTTCAATTAAGAAGTATAATAAAGATTTAAGATAAAAAATAAATATTACAAGATATAAATGATGTAAAAGTTAATTTGATAAATATAAATGATATGGATTATTCAAGATAACAAATAAAATATACAAGATAATAGATGCAGGTATAAACAACACCAACATATAACTTAATAAAGATTAGAGATTAATTGATAAGATAAATGGATTATTCAAGGACAATATGTATAAATGCTTTTTCTAAGTTTCATTAATGGATATTAATAGATTAGGAGAGATATTTAGAAAATAAAATATAGATTTAACAGATACTGAAGTAGACTATTTAAAGCTATCTTTATATTTTGATAGGGATCGATGATGATCCTATATGATAGACATTGATTCTAAAGGATTAACATTAATTCAGATGAATTGATGTTTATTTTGTGTAAAATTACTGAACTATAAACATACTATAATGATAGCCTAGAAAATTGATAAAATAATAAAAATTGAATGTAAAACATACATAGATATACACAGAAGATAATAGATTTAAAATATAAATATATTTAAAGTGCCATACTAACCTTTAATGCCTAAAAATGAACTTGGATAAGACGAGAGAGAAAAGCCTTTGAAAAGCTTTGATAATCTCTCCAATAAAAGTTCCACAAGATAATAGGTTTATTGATAAAGTCCATACTCAAGTTGCAATGAGATTCCAACAACATTTTAGGTTCCAAAATTGCAGTCACATTCCCCTTCCAAGCCATGGAGGTCTACTATATATAACTAGATCAATGTCTATTCTAACCAATCAACATTGATCATAGAGGATTGATGTTGATTTACCAAAAATGGGTGAAGTTGAATGAAAAGCCATTCTGACAGGTTGGCACAAGGTAAAAAAGGGTTAAAATGACTTTTGAGGTTGGATGGTAAATAATAATTTATAAGATTAATTACCATGGGTAAAAAGGGGGTATATACATAAAATAAACATGTAAGTATAAGTTGACATTTAATTATGGACATTTAGTTTTTTATACTTTAAATTATATTTTATGTATATACTTTCAGGATGATTGAGAGTGGTTTGGGACCTCCAAGAGTTAGAATGCAAAATATAGATTTTTGGAGCTTTCTACCACATTTCAGACTTAGCTTATTTTAGGATTTTAGGCTATGGTGCAAATTTCTAGCATCTACATTTAATTATTAAAATGATAGCCTAAAATATGGAAGAATAGGGCAATGGTGCTAAATTTTGGTGTCTATAGATGACCAAAATATCTCATCAATAATTTTATCAATCCTTTGAATTTATATGCATATCAAAATGAAACCAAAGTATTATTTAAATTTTGAACAAGACTACAATTTTATATTCATTCAAAGTTCCTTGATATGGATTATAATAATTTTGAAAGTAATCACTTTTCATATAAATAAACTTAGTTAATTATGAATACCTAGGTTAGGACTATGTACCAACATGAATATTCTCACATGATTATAGTCAATAAAAATGTAGTAAGCACAACTATAGTCAATAATATGCAATATATCTTAGATAGATACTTATATTTTATAATATATTTAGGTTTTTAAGGATAGAATATTAGGGTTTAATATCTTAGTCAGTAGGATTTTAATAGATATCAAGACCATTAAAAACCATGAAAAGTACACAAAAACAATGTTTAATTTATGTATTGAATGAAAATGAAACAAAATGATGACTTAAATAAGACATGATAAAAGCTCAAAAAATTATTAAAATGATGGAAAAATCACATGAGAGAGTATATCACATTCACATGATAAAAATGTTTATTATTGTTACTTTGTTATCAAATATATTACAATATGTGACTTTACATAAGTCTTATCACTTGCATTATTTTTCAACTTATCATTGTTAAAAGATGAAAAGTATGAAAATTGATTCATGTGAGAACTACAATGAATGAAATGTAATCCACTATTATGCATACTTTATGATCAAACATGTTCTATGATATCAACTAATAATTATATTAGAAAAATCCAAGTATTATAATCAATACGTAATAAAATAAGCACAATGACAAATAAGCATTATAAAATATGTCTACCCTCACCATATTTAATATTTTGACTGTGTTATAGAAGATGTATGGACTATTTAAATTTTTTAACTAGGATATAATAAAATCATGATAACACTAATGACCTTGCTAGCCAATTTTGCATATAATACTGGGTTACAATAAAAATTGTGAATTTTTAAACTTAGGATTGTCATCTATGTAAATTATTTTCTATGCAACTTAGCACAAAACCAATGAATATTTTTCATAATAAAAGTTGGTCTTTCATCTGTAGGATGGTATGAAGAATGAGATATAAATGACTAATAATTTTAGGATAGATGAATATTATTACAACATCCTATAACATATAATCTAAAATTAAGTGATTCTTAAAACAATAATATTTCTAGTGTTACTTAATTATGAATTCATTAGTTGAAGCAGACAAAGAGATTTAAACATTGATAAATGAGAAATAGTTACATTCATATACAATATTATCTTCCTTGGCCTTCATGGAGAGTAACTCACAATTTTAGTTGAAATATATGCATTCAAAAAACATGAAAATAAAAAATACAAAGCAAACACACATAAAAATAATAAAATAAGAATAAAAAAAGAAAATCAAAGTTAGAAAGATAAGATATCAATCATATAAAAAATTTAAATGATGGTTGTTAAATGTATGGCATAACCAATTACCATATAGATCTTGAATATGAAAAACATTTCATCAATTAATAAAAACTATTTTATTTGGTCTTAAACATAGAGAGTCAACGTAATGATGTTTTTAAGGCTCTTTATGAGCTTTATATAGTATAAAACTAAATCAAAAATCTTGAACATTATCTTAAATATTTTATTAATGAATAATTTTTTGAATATTTGTTTAGATGTTTTGTGTTTTTATAATGCAATAGTTTTTAATTCATTTTATGGTAAGAGGTCATAAAATATTTGTTGTATTGTATCAATAATTTCATAAGCATATTGTAGATAAGTTTTTATTAAAGTAATATGAAAGTAAATTGGATAAGTTGTTTCAAAACCAAAAAACAAGTATAAAAGGTGAATAACCAAATGAAACTCAGATTGTAGTATGATAAACCCATAAGGATTATACAATTTAAGAATGTGAATTTATATTGTTTTCAAATACAATTTTCTTCCATAATTGAAATTAAATTATTTTTAGTTACTTTAGCTTGTCCATTCCGTCAAAGGTAATAGATTGATGAATGACTCAAATAATAGAGTAGCATCCTAAGAATTCTAATTATTTATTTGAAATAAATTGGGCACCATTACTAGAAATGATTTTGTAAGAGACTCCAAAACATGAGAATATATATTTTTCACAGTGTTGGAAAATTGTTATGTTACTTTTGTTTGTTTTTTTGTATGATTAGACCAATGGGATACGAAAAAAATTAAAAAAATGGATAAATCACCATTGAGATGGGGAATTTCATCTATGTTTTAAAGGGGTGGATTCCTCATATAATTATGGGGTTTGGGAGATATTTGTGTACTTTTAATAATAAATAAAAATATGAATCAAAATATTGAAATGGTGAACATTGAAAAATGGGAGAAGAATGGATGAGGATGGAGGTGATAAAATCACTACACAATAAACTCATAGAACCACTAGAATAAATTTTATTTAATTGAAGTGGATAAAAATTATTCCTTTCTCATGAAAAAAAATTAGGAGAAACAAATGTATTGGAACAAAATAAATTATTTAGCAGACCAAAATTTCCTCAAAACTTGGATTGGGTATACTTGGTATAAAGCCCATGCATTGGGTTGTCAACACAAAGTTTGG
This sequence comes from Torreya grandis, assembly GCA_037957365.1. Lineage (NCBI taxonomy): Eukaryota > Viridiplantae > Streptophyta > Pinopsida > Cupressales > Taxaceae > Torreya > Torreya grandis. Next base: position 5,070,460 of record JARHVA010000308.1, read on the forward strand.
AAACAACATGAGTTACACATGGCCAATGTAATTTTAGGTTTTTTTATTGGATTATATATCTACAAAGAGGAATTTTTTTTAAATAAAGAATGTCCAAAATAAAATAAAATATAAAGAATGATTTAATTAGTTTTTTATACATCATTAGAAAAAATGGAAAATAAGTGAAACACACAAAGATTCAACCAACCCTTTACCTAGAGATGAAATGAAAAAGAATGAAATTTATAAAGGTCATCTCTCTTATTTATAACACATAGGAGGATGAAAATGACCTTTAGTATTCTCATATTTTTCCAAGTTTACATTACATTTATATTTCAATTTTTAGTAAAGTGATTTAAATATTACAGAAAATATAATATATTTAAATAATTCACAAAGAGGTCCCAACGATATCTATCCATTAGGTAGAAGAGTCTTGATGTAGTTTTTATCAGACTCTAACATATGAAACTAAGTCCTAAAAAGGGAGTTTTGACTAAAGGACAATAAGAGAACCCATCCTAAAAAATTCCATTAGGATAAAATATTACACATCATTGAATGTATGAGTCAAATATATTTCCATCACTTTTAATGTAAGCCAAAACATATTCTAGATGACAAAATAGAGAATCTACAACAAGTGCACTTGTGAGGTATTCTTATAAAAAATAATCCTATTTGTTTCCGGCCAAAATTTTCATCTAAGGATCAAATTTTATAAATGATTAGATTTATTATTTTAGTATCTTTCCAATTATTTGAATAGGATCCAAATAGAGTCCTAATGTGAGTCGAAAAATATATATTTTCCTTTTCATTTTGGTTCACTCATAGTATATACCACACCAAGTGTACTTTCCATGCCTATTTATCTACCTCAACCACAAACTCATGATACTGGGTCAACTTATATCAAAAGTTTTAAATCTTTAGAATGAAAAATTTAGGAAGTTTGGGACTTTATCAATTACATTTTTTTTCCTTGGGATAACATATTTAAAATGCATGAAACTATAATTGAAATAGATTCTATAAGTTAACTTAGATTTTAAAAAATTCAAGAATTCCACCTGTCATACACTTGTGTGAATTATACTTGATTTATCCAATTAGGTTTTACATAAAATATGTAAAGTTTGGGAACTATTTCCATTTTAAAAATATATTCCTTAGGAAAATATATTTACAACACCTTAAATGAGAAACAAAAAAAAAAAATTATATGAAAGATATGACAAAGTGAAAGAATTTCACTTGTTATGCATTTGTGTGAGTGGTACCTAATTTATATGCCCAAAATTTACATAAAATATAGGAATTTTAGGAATCTAATATTTTATGAAAATATGATAAATTTTAAAATATATTTCTAATGCATCAAATGATAATGAAATTAGATTCCAAATGTGAAAGATATGATGACACAAAAGAACTAAACATGTTTTCACACTTGTGAGAATGACACCTCATTTATTTGATTGTATTTTACATAGAATATACGAAATTTAGGAAGTAATATATTTTATATAAATATTTTCATTGGAAAACATATTTCTAACAAATCAAATAAAACTTAAAAGGGAGTTTGGATGTGAAATATATGACAAAATAAAAAAATTATACCTGTTGCACCTTTGTATGAATGGTACATATTTTATCTAGTTGGATTTTACATAAAATATATGAATTTTGAGCTTCTAATATTTTAATAAAATTTTAAACTTTTTAAAATATATTTACATGCCAAATAAAAACCAAAACATAGTCTATATGTGAAAGATATGATTAAAGAAAATAATTGCACCAACCATGCACATGAGGTGTTAATGGTATATGATTTTTCCAATTTGATTTTAAATTAACTATATTATTTTTATAATTTTATCCTTTGCAAAAATATGTTTTTTCCCACAATATCCTCCTAATGCATTAAATGAGAATCAAAATAGAGCTCAATGTGAAAGATATGATAAAATGAAAGAATTTCACCTATCATGTACTTGAGGTGATAATGGTACATGATTTATTCAATTTAACAAAAAATAAAAAATTTCAAGCAAAATATCTTTAAGACTTGGTTCATCTATGAGGCCTAGATGAACTAGTGCCAAGATTTCAATTTCTCCATGTGGGAACAATTTTTTTGAAAAATTCATGTACTTAAATTTAGGGTACAATAAACAGATTTGAATTTGGGATTGTATCACCTAAAATAATATAATATAACTATATATTATATGGTGAACATTACCTTGTCCACCTTGGATAGTGTGTAGTGAACATGCATATCCTGATCTAGCCAATTAGTAGTTAGTTTGTCCATCCCAATGTTATGGGAATAAACATGATATATCAAGTGAGATAATTTTCTTATAAGATCCAATTATTTTATTGTGATAAATATTAATATATGATGTGTAAAACACACCAATGTCTTGCTGTGGAAAATTGGAATCTAGTTAACCTCTCCCAATCATATGAGAAATTAACACACACTTATAGGCCAGATCATTGCCTTTAAAAACCACCCATTTTATTTCCAACACTCCAAGTAGATGGTGATAATGCACACTCATATCCAAAAATGACTAATTGGTAGCCATTTTACATATCCCAAGTGTATAATATATAAATATTCAATATTGGGCCATATCATTGAATTGAAAATTTGACATATTTATCTAGGTTTAAATTATTGTTATTTTATATGCTTGGAAGGATATACAAAGACAAATTTGTTTTTTATTAAAAAACACAACATGATTTGTTTGAGTGTCTTAGTAAAAAATGTTAACTAAATCAAATATTGGTAGAACTTATGATATCTCTATTCATATAATAATGCATGCACTCATGACATAATGATTTGACTAGGAAGTGTTTTAATAATGGATTTATTTCTTTTAATTAGATTCAAAACATAGAATAAGAAAAAACATAATAATATTAAATTTATCTATAACAAGCATGCACACCAAAAAGAAAAAAATAATAAATAAAATAACATGTCAAAATGGTTATCCACAATAGAAAAACATATTTGATAGGTGTTTACACAAACATTAACATGTTTATAAAAATATGAGTGTCTTCTTAACCACTTGAGAGAAATTAATGAGATAAAGGAGACCAAGGTATCAGGAAAATTGAGAAACAAATTGCCAGCTTGAATGGAAACATAAGAACATCTCAAAATAGTTTTTTCGTTTGTTTATGCTCAAAATTAACTATATGTTGTGTTCACCTATATGTATGGTGTGGCATTCATTATTCAAACCATACTTTTGTTTAATTGCTAGAAGTGGATTCTTGTTACTTCCCCTAATGGTTTATATTACTCTAGTTGATTTGTCCAAATATTATTTGACTTATCAAGAGAAGATAGATAATTCATTTATTATTATAGTGTCCACCTCTTTGATAGAAACCAAAAATCACTTTTGTGCATGAAAATATATCCCCCTTTCTCTTGAGTTTGATAGTTTTCTTGCAAAAACTTATAGTAAACATGATTTTATAATAGATTCAACATGTTTGATATCCACCTTATTATCAATTGCCTACTCTTTAATGAATAGTCTAGGGTTATTCAATTGATGCTCTTCGAAGAAATAGTTTCCTCAAATATTTTCTTATTTATGACTAGGTTTTCTAGACCTTATTTTATGAAACAAGTGAATGGGAATGATGTTTCAATAAAAACAATGTTTTATTCTAAATCAAAGATCAATCCATTGTTTAGTTGCACATCATTATGGATTTATTATTATTGAAATTGACCAAAGAGGTATGAAAATTCTTAATTATCCATTTTATTTTTTTACAAACTTGGATTCTTTATCATAAGCTTTTACTACCATGAGTTTGTGTTCATGATGTTGAACACTATCAAATTATTATTTTACAATTATATTTATCCCTAGTTATTTTATGTAAGCTATAAATAGATTTTAAATCATTATTCCATAGCTTCTATATTTTTTTTAACTAAAAAATCAAGATATTATTTAGAGCACTAAATGAAATAATTCCATTTATCTATAGAAGCATTCAACACGGTGTAATTAAAACCATCACTTTCATTCCAAACATAAATATAATTTTATTTTTGTATTTGTTCCAACTTGTGAATTTTTTAGAGTGGGAATATTTATCTTTATTTGATTTGTATAGCTCCATATAAATATTTCAAAATTTGTTCTCTTTGGGATCATCAAAAATTTCATGAATTCAGTTTTATTCAAAATAGAGATAAAGTGGAAATCATTTTCTATACCACAGTATCATTTGAAATAACCTAACCAACCATTAGTTTGGGATAATATAAGATATTTTTCTTGTTTATTTATACTCTTTACCACCAATTATCCATGCTAACAATTTTTATAATAATAAAAATAGAATTTGGGTAGAAATAAAAAATCTAATAGTATTATAATCATGTTCTACATTCCATAAATTTCAAGCTTCAATTTAATATTGTCACTAATATTATATTTAATGGGTAAGACTTCCTTTAAATTTTGGAAATAAAATGTACCACTTAATTCCTAGCAGAGACAACTAAAAGTTTTGGATTTTTTTAATTTCACTTGTGTTTTGTTTGTTTTAATAATTCACCCAATGATAAGTGACACAAATTTGACAATAAATAGATAAGTAAATGTTGAGATGGTGACTTTATTCTACATTTGAGAGAGGTGGTTATGTCAATTGATTTTGAATTTTTTAGGGGGGTTTTTGTGTAATTTTAAATAGGAATCACATGAAAGGGAATGAATTTAGGAAATGGTGGAAGTTGAAAATCACTAAAAAATGAATGAAGCTGTGAGATAAGGTGAGAAACTTCTATAAAAATAAAGTAAGATAACTACTAGAATAACTCAGATTTAAATGAAGTGGCTAAAAATTCACTAATTTTACCCATATTTACATCAAAACATCATGAATGAAAATGGATAGGAAACCACAACTTAGAATATCCTGACAAATACTAAAATATTTCTTCATCATTCGATCATATTATATGTAAAATTAGACTAGTCAAATGTACCAAATAATCACTTTATCAACACATGTTATATATGCTTACTTATATGCAAATTCTCAATTGTGACACATGTCTTATTTTTAATATTTCATTCCATACTAAAGACAAACAATTTGTCTTGCATTTCATATTATTTAAGCACCTGAAAATTTTATAGAAAACATAGGGTACTACAAAACATGATGCTTGAAAACACTGACATTTAACCTTTGAATATAAAAACATATCAATGACATACAAGAATATGACTATGGGAGCTATATGAGTGAAACCAAACATCATTTTATATATGAAATCAAATCAATATTCAAATATTATACATGCATACTATAGAGTAAGAATCCAAAACAAGTTAGTCCATCCATTAGTAGAAAAAATCCTAAATTAAGCATAAAGGACACAATGTGCTAAGCCTACTCCCTCAATGGGTTTTTCTAAGGAAATATAAGAGCTATTTAAGAAAGGAATATACCATTTAAACCTTTTAAAGATCATCCCTCCTTCCAAGAGAGTCTAAGAGGCATGATTTTCCCCAGATTTAGTGCTCTAAGTCTTTGTCAATGCTAAGTAGGTTGCTCCTACATCATCTCCTTGTGTACCAATGGCTTAGGCTCAAGAATTTGATCACTATCTAAAAATAGGTAAATTTTGTCTATTGTAATCTATGCATAATAAGTTTACATGAATGAAGATTAAAAATGGTGGCCTGAGCCCTCTTATTTATAGTTTTTTTTGAAAATGATCATAATCAACCATGAATATCCATCTTGATATCAAGATGTGTGGTCATGAATCAATTCAATTTAGAGGGATAAGCCATAAATATCCCCATCAATATTTGTAAGAATGGGGTATTAATGAAGCATGAGAAGCTTAATCTTGATATTTATTCCATTAATGGCTTATATATGCCATCCTAATGATGATGTCACAAGGTGATGCTAATTTGAGGAACAAATTTCCAATTAATAGACTTTCAATAACTTTCATGGATTTTTCACTTAATCTCTTGATTTGGTTTAATTTTCTTAAGTGGGTTTAATTAATTTTCAACAATTCTTTGGAAATTGGTTATTCATTTAATCAAACTAGTCTAAATATCAATTTACTAAGTTTTAATTTCATTGGAGTATAATTCGAAGGTGTCAACTAAATATAGAACGATACCCCAATTAGAGCATTATGGACATGAAATAACACATGCACATGATGTGTGCTTCTAAATTAGAAGAATTTAGTGGTCTAGAGTGTCATTTTACATGGTCACAATTTAACTCAAAGTGAATTGAGAAAAGATAATAATCACATAAAATAAATTACCCTATTCAAGTATACATTAGTCTAAATTCATACCTGTAAGTGACAAGTTTGGACCATTTAGTGCATTTTAGTGATATTGGCCTAGATTGTGCATTGCCACAAAATATTGCTTAGATTGACAATTTCATCAAAATAGTGATAGGAATTAGATGTCTACATTTTGCCCTTGTTTGAGAAGGTGTGTCGAGACATTCAATCAAAATAACATCTCTTCAAATAATGAAAGATTTGTCAAGAATAAGTTGGTAGGTAACGATTTAATAAATGACCCACGATGCCCCTTTGAGAGGACATGTAATGATAAAAGAGAGGAATGGTCTCTCAAAAAAGAGTGAAATTAACCCATGAATGAGAGTAGATATGTATGAGCTAATGATTTCATGTGTTGATTCTCAATGATAAAAAATAGACTATAATATAATGGGCCCCAAGGTAGGGGCAAGCAGGAAACATGTGATCCAAAAATATAAGCGACACTCTTTGACATACCCAAAAGAGGGAAAAGTTATGGGCTTAGGGAATAATCTATCTAGAGACAAGTTGCACACTTTGAAATTACCAGAATGAGGGTAAAAGCCATAGTGGTTAGAATTAGAATAAAAATGAGAGAATTACTCTCAATAAAGGAGGTTAATGAATTAATAATTCTCCCTAGTAGAGCAGATCTATTTAGTTGATGAATTGATTTTTCCCTAGTTGAGTTGAATTTGATCATTTATAATTAATTTTTCCCTAATAGGGTAGATTAGATCGGCGATTGGTCTAAATATTGTGCCTTGATAGGGAAAATTAGCAAGCATAACTCAATAATATAACATAATGTATAGATTAAAAATGAGTGGGTGCAAATACAGATACAGAGATCTAATGATTGAAAAAGTCATAAAAAACTAGGCATACGAGGGTACATAAAGTAATGACAGAGATGATTGGAAGAAGAAGGGTGGCTAATCTAACTTGAGATACATCATGTATCTAAGAGCTGCCTACATAGTCTAGATGACCCTCAGGCCAATGTAGTTTTCCTAGAAGTGAGATACAATGGAATGACAAATGAATAATAGGATAAATATGGACCATTGTTTAATTGTGAAATCATGTTAGGTAGTGGGTATGTAGGATAGGGCCTCCATTAGATTATATAATATAGATTAGATTATGCATGTCCCAAATTAATTATAGAAATTGTCAATTAGACTCATTGTGTATGCCAAGAGATGCACATCATGCATAGGGTTTGGTGTTAGTTATGATGCATTCATAAATGATCTTTAGAGCTTCATTGGCTTTTAGATTTGGATCACTTAGTGTTTACTATAGTAAAATGAAATTTTGCATTATAAGCATGAATGGGTTATAATGACATTGTATTTTGATTATGATTAGCTAGTTCAAATGTGAATACTTATAAATAAGGATAATGATAAAAATTACCAACACTAGAGTTAAAACTATTTAGATTTAAACAAAAATAAAGATGAAAATAATACAAAAATGTAACCTAACTTAAAATCAAGATACGAACAATCAAGATTTAAGTAGGAAAAATAATGTATAAAATCAAAGAAAGAATAAATTAATAAAAAAACATGAATAAATATAGGAATAATCAAGATCCATGTGCATTAATGATAAGTACTTGAAAAATAAAACAAAAGATCAAGTTAAATACAACTCTAGAAAAATCAAGCCTAACTGAAGACTAAACTAAAAATAGTTAAATGATGCAATAACATCACCAAAATTTTGTAAATATGGTTTAAATTCAATTTTTAGAGTCTCTTTTAATTCAAGTTGATCTGTAGGAGTCAGTATTATTTTCTAGATCCTTAGTGTATTTGCATTAGGCTCATGTATGCCTTTTCCCGCCAAAATTTCTTGCTTGAATTTTCAAATTTACAAGTTGAGTTTAGAGACTACAATATTAATTTAAGAATTCTAATTTTGTTGTTATGGGTTAGGGTTAAAATGTGTCTAAATAATCACATGACTCATATATTAAGTCATTTTGGTGAGTAGGTTTGTAGTTAGGCTATGTACTAGAAGGAGTTACATAGGTAGTTAGGAGTTGGTTATAGGATTTTGAAGCCTTTTTGAGTAGATGGTTTTGGTTTTTCAAATAATTCAATGTATGAGACTTTTATGGGGTTAGAATCAAAATTAATAAATCTAATAAACCCCAATATATGAAGGAGTGAGTTCTTGGTTTACGGACAAACCTATTAGCAGGTACCAATAATCATGGTGTAAAGAATGACATTGGATGTATAGACAGTCTGTGTGAGGAAAATATCAATAAAGATATGTTTTTTGTAAATTTAATAGTATTGGTAAGTTTAATTCTTCGTATTATTGAATTTCTTCATGTTTTATTGAGTGTTTTTCATATATATAGTGGACTAATCTAATACAGTCCTGCATACCCCTATTCAAGCTTCAATTTTGTGTTGAGAAAATGTGGTGTAAATATTAATTGTCAGTAAGCTAAATTAAATTATAAATACTATTCATTAAAATTTTTATTTCCCACCTTTTTGTAGGATTTTAATTTATTATACAATTTGAAGTTCATATGATCTCATTGATAGTCCTATAGATCATTGTGTATTCAGACACAATCCACAGAGAAGCAAGTGTAACATTGAAATAAAGGTTTTGAGGAGGTATTAAGGGGAATGAGATAGTGTAATGGGTTATTTAATAACCCTATATAAGTCTTATATTATTTTAAAAACCAATTTAAAGTCTTACAAACCTTATTGTTCCCTTGACATTCCAACATAGTCTTGTGAATATAAATTGTTCTGCATAGTCAAGTAAGTTTTTGTTATAAAATGTAGACAAAGGTAAGGGAACAAAAATAATATTATTTTTAAAGGTGTATCATTGTTGAATAGACATAAGTAAACCATTATAATTATTTTAAATCCTTTGAGAAGATTGGAAATAAAAAATTATCCTTCTCGGCTAAGTACTGTGACTGTGAACCCTATGTTAGGGTTTTCTTGATCAGATTGAATTTTCATGCATTAACCATTTAAATTATATAAATTTGTTTAGTTTATTGTATTTCAACATGATCTGGAATATTTTTTATTTTTCAATTCAATAGAAATTGAAGAGGTATGGAAAAACTTGATTGTAGGAGAAAATCGGGTATAACTTGCCTAATAGGGCTATCCTGGGACATAAAAGGGATTAAAAAGGACTAAAAGGGAGGTCTAAACATTAATTTAAGGTCTGAAACTATGTAGATATAAATATGGGCATAAAATGTATCTATATATGACTTTAGTTTTCTAATACAAGTTTTTACATGATTGTACCCAAAGTAATAAGAGGAAAAAGGGTTATAAGGAGAATCTAAGATTGTTGATAAGAAGTGGAATAGGGGATACGATTTATTGGTGGTGTTTTCATATTGAATGGATGAAAATTAAGTCATATTAAAAATGTTGAGGTAAGGTGAATCTACATAGAGATAGTGGAAACCAAAATGTGTCTTGAACCAAGTTGTTAATTAGTGTAAAGCCCATTGTGCATTAAATGGTTTGAAAAGTTTGGTGAGACCATCCTAAGCATGATAGAAAACAAATAAAATGAATGGTATGTAGATGTGAGATGTATGTAGGTTACCAAGTCAGAGATAGATAATTAAGGAGCAAAGATTTAAAGAATAAACAAGACAAATCAAATTCAAAGATGGATATAATGTAAAGGTAAATGAGTTTGTGGTATTTCTTACAATTAGGACAAAGTTTTTGATAGACCTCTTCATCATTTAGTATCAAAGTGAGAAATATTCCATGGATAAGGTTTGTATATGAAGGTACATATTTATTTTGATCTTTAGTTTGAATATTTGATCAATTTCATTGAAGGTATGATGATAGGTTGCTTGAAAGGTTACTAAGGAAGATTTTAGGTGAATATAAGGTGGTCAAGGTAGGTTGACAGCCAAGAGAGGCTTGAGAAGATGTAAAGAGATAAATAATCTCAATAAAAGAGATTAAAGTGAATAATCAAAGGATTGGATCCAAGGAGAAAGCTTTGATAAAGGATGGAGCAAGGTGCAAAAGACTTTCTTGAGAGAATAGAAATGGTGAAGATGATGATGAGGGAGTTGCCTAACATGAAAGACTAGCTGAGAAAGTATAAGGAAAAATATTTGATAAGGAAGCAACAATAAGAATACTTCAAAATAGAGATGCATGAGATAAAGCAATAGATAACCTTGATTAAACTCATTATAGAGTAGGTGAGAAAGATCGAGAACCCACATCTTGGATGGGTCATGAATAATAATCCACTCAAGTGGCCAATCAAACTACCAGTAAAGAGAAGGAGAATTCAAGCCAAGAGAGAAGAGAGAGAGAAGAAAATGTTTCTTCACAAGCAACTCAAGAAGGATATGTTTAAGATTTGGTTGAATGAGTAGAAAAATTAATGAGATGAAAGTTGTAGCCAACCATGTGATGGACATGACCAAGATTAAGAATACTACCTTAAGGGCCTCATTAAAGGATTGGAAGAAAAAGAGACATCTACTTTTCAGTTTACATATGAGAGTGCTGAGCATCTAGAGAGGGAGACAATATCTTTGGAGAATGATTTTCATGGTGACAAGGAGGAGAGTGAAGAGAATATGGTTGCAACAGATGACAAATACATGATAGAGGCTAAAGAGAGTGAAGAAGAGGCCTTAGTTATAGGATTAATTCCACAAGAAGTAGAAGAAAGAAAAGAGAAAATAAGCAAGCATGAGCAAGGATGTGATTGCCAAAAAGACAAGCAACAGGTTGTTTTCATTGACTTGTGTGTTTCATGTGTAGGTTGGTTGCAGGAGAACACTAAGAAGTTGAAGATGATGAGGTGAAAGATCAAAACACAATAAGATAACCTCAAAGGAATAAGTAAGAGAAAAGTGAAGCAAAGAAGAGACAACATAAGCAAGTGTCTCAAAGGCCTAGGTGTCTCAAATAAGTCATGGAATATAAGTGGACTTATACTTGGAAGAGGGATGCTGTAAGGAACCTAAAAATTAGATATTCTATAAATTTATAGGAAATTTTCATTTCACTCCTTGGTAGTATGATGTAGAAGCATCACTAAAATTTTGTAAATATGGTTCAAATTCACATGTTAGAGTCTATTGTAAGTCAATTTGGTCTGTAAGAGTTAGTATTAGTTTCTAGATCCTTGGCATATTTGAATTAGGCTCATGTATGCCTTTTATTGCCCAAATGTCTTATTTGAATTTTCAAATTTACATGTTAAGTTTATATACTATAACCTTGTTTTAAGAAGTCTAAATGTTGTTTTTGTGGGTTATGGTTCAAAGGTGTCAAAATAATCACATGACTCATATAATAAATCATTTTGGTGAGTGGGTTGGTAGTTAGGCAACATACTAGGAGTTACATAGGTAGTTAGGAGTTGGTTATAGTATTTTGTAGTCTTTTTGAGTATATGGTTTTGGTTTTTAAAATCATTAAATGTATGATATATTTATGGGGTTGGACTCAAAATGAATAAAGATGATAAACCCTAAAATGTTAAGGAGTGATTTCTTGGTTTATAGACAAATCTATTACCAAGTACTAGTAATCATGGTGTAAAGAATGATATTGGACGCATAAAAAGTCTATGTGAGAAGAATATTAATAAATATATGTTTTTTTGTCAATTTAATAGCACTAATAAGTTGAATTGTTCATATTCTTGAAGTTATTCATGTTTTGTTGAGTGGTTTTCTTATATATAGTAGACTAATCCAATATAGTCCTACATACCCCTGTTCAAGCTTGGATTTTATGTCGAGAAAACATGGTGTAAATATTAATTTTAATTAATTTGAATTAAATTAACAATAATATACATTAAAAATTTTATTTCACACTTTTTAAGGATTTGAAGTGATTCCACAATTTGAAGTTCATATGATCTCATTGATAGTTCTGTAGATCACTATGTATTCAGACACAGTCCATATAGAAGCAAGTGTAACTTTGAAATAAAGGTTTTGAGGAGTTATAAAAGGGAATAAGATAGTGGAATGGGTTTTATAATAACCCTAGATAAGCCTTATATTTTTTTGAAAACCAATTGAAAGGCTTACAAACCCAATTGCTCCCTTGATAATCTAACACAATCTTGTGAATATGAACTATTCTACACAGTCAAGTAAGTTTTTGTTAGAAAACATAGACAAAGGTAAGGGAATGGACATAATCTACTTGTTAGAGTCATATCATGGTTTCTTAGACATAAAAGAACCATTATAATTATTTTAAATCCTTTGAGAAGTTTGGAAACAAAATTTTATCCTTCTTGGCTAAGTATTATGACTGTGAACCCTGTGTTAGAATTTTATTGTTCAAATTGGATTTGCATGCATTATAACTATCAAAATGTTATAATTTTTTTTTCTTTCTTGTATTTCAACATGATATATAATATTTTTGAGTTTTTAATTTAGTAGGGTATGAAGATGTATGGAGAAACCTAACTATAGGAGAAAATTGGGTATAATAGGCCTATTAGGGTTAATCCAAGACTTAAAAAAGATTAAAATAAAGGTCTAACATTTATTAAAGGTATTAAAATTCATATATATCAATATGGGCATAAAGAGTATCTGTATATGATTTTAGTTTTCCAATATAGGTCCATACATGATCGTACCCTAGAAAATAAGAGGAGAAAGGGCCACAAAGAGAGTCTAAGATTGTCGATAAGAATTAAAATAGGGGATAAGAGTTGTTGGTTGTGTTTTTATATTGAATGGATGAAAATTAGGTACTATTGATCATGTTGAAGGTAAGGTGAATCTACATAGATATAGTGAAAACCATAATGTTTCTTGAACCAAGTTGCTAACTGATGTAAAGCCCATTGTGTATTGAATAGTTTGCATAGTTTGGTGAGACCATCCTAAGCATGATAGAAAAGAAATACAATTAATTGTATTTATATGTGAGATGTATGTAGGGTACCAAGTTAGAGACAAAGAATTTGGGAGAAAAGATTCAAAGAATAAATAATACAAAGTAAAGTCAAATATAGATCTATACAAAATAGAGGTAAATGAGTTTGCCATATTTATTGCAATTAGGATAAAGTGTTTGAAGTACTATCCATCATTATAGAATGTATTTGAACTCATAATAATAAAATAAATAAATTAAAAGATAAAACAGTAACAAAAAAATAACAAAACATAAAGAATAAATAATAAAGGAATAAAAATGAATAAAATACTAACAAAATCAATGGAGAGACAAGAAGGCACAAAAATATAACAATAACAATAAAATAAACACACACAACCAAGATTTAGTAATAATTTTAGTGAAAGAAAAGGAAAAGGTGAAAGGCTTTTGTAAGTGTAATAGAGGCATTATCTTTGTGATAGGGTGACCCCTTATCTAGGAAATAATGAGTTTGTCACAATAAAACCAGAACAAATGAGACAAAGTTTCCCCCAAGTGATAGGGAAACAAGACAAAAAAAATGTCGAGGGAAATAAGAAAAGGAAGGGGTTGGTTTAGATGATTATAGATGTACGAGATAAGTGAATGGTACCCACATATCTCTATAGACATGAGGTCTAATGTGAACTTTAGGCCAAACATAGTTTTCTTGGGAAATGGGATAGAAAAAAATGATGATAAGAAAACATGATTGATGTTGTGCAGGAAATAAGTAAATGGGATGAAAAAATAGAGAGTGCATTCAAATAAGTGCTCATAAAATGGTGATATGTGGGATTAGAATAACCAAAATTACAAGACAAATTTTTTATTTTTTTTGTCAATTGATTTCTAATGTTTTTATGTTTTTGGGATAAGGAATAGAAAAGAACTATTCATAAATAGTTCAAGGAATACCTAACTAAGGAGAAGCACTTCCACATGTAAAAGCTCAAACAACAACTAAAATAGATGAAACAATGATTATGAATATAAATAATGGCACAAGGAACCAACAAATCAAGGAGATGCACATCCAAGAGTAGAAGTTCCAATAACTATTATAGCCAACTGCAATGGCCCTTGTGATCCTATTAAGGCAACAATGCCTAAAAAATAGTAGTAAAGTAATAATAGAATAGTATGCATTGTGAGATAAATATGAAGAATCATTTAGTAGGAAAAACCCATGTGCTGATATATCCATGTTCACTTATCTGTAAGAAGAAGTTATAAAATATTGTTCAAGCTGAATTGTTTTGTAGAGCTAGTGTGGAGTGTGTTCAAAATGCCTATGAGTCTAGGTTAAAATAGGCTAGGTTTTGAAAATAATATTTTTCTAAATTGAATGGTCCAGGGTGGAACAAGACAAAATAAATATGGTCTAGAAGAGGATAGTCTAGAGTGGGATAAAAAGAGTCTAGTGTAATAGAAATGATCCAAAGTGCCAACGGTCTAGAGTCTCAATGGTCCAGAATTGTAAACTAATATGGTTCTCATGAGAATGGTATAGATTAGGTTGATACAAAATAAAAATTTTCCAAGATAGGATGGTCTAGGATATAATAGTGGGATAAAATGACTTCAACACAATTTTCCCCCAAGTAATGGATCTCATAGACAATAGTTCAAAACACTGTCAAGTGTAGAACCACTTAAAATTTATAATTTTCATGGGATCTAGGAGTTATTTACCACATGGAGTAGCTAAATGGTATGTACCTAATCCATAATTTGTTGTGATGATATATGGGCCCAACCAATTGGGTTGAAAATTATCCTTCTTTTTGCATTCAACATTAGTGTTCTTCTGATTCTCTTTCAAGACCAGATCACCATTTTAAATTACCAAGGGAGAATGTGCTTGTTATAGCTTCTACACAATATATTATGATATGATTGCAAATTTTCTAGGGCATCCAAATGCTTACCATCAAGGACTTATAGCTCTTATAACCTGGAAACTATATAATCTTCATCATCTTTAATATTCTCCAAGGATACTCGTAGTGAAGGTAGATCAATATAAATCAAGATAATAGATTTTGTGCCATAAACAAGGAAGTATGGAGTGGCTTCTATGAGGATTTGATGACTAACGTAATAATCCTAAAGGGAGAAAAATGTTCAAGTGCCATTTATGGCCAATGTCATTGATAATATTTTTTAGTATTATGATAATGGTTTTGTTTGATGCCTCAACTTGACCATTGCCTTGAGGGTTATATGGTGTGGATTTTTTGTTCTTGATTTTGAATTTTGGACAAAGGGATTTAACATCTTGCTTTAAAAATTATCTAACATTATCAGATATAATATGGGATGGGATACCATATCAACAAATGATATGGTAATGTATGAATTTAGCAATCTGCTTCCCAGTAACATAAATGAGAGGAATGTCCTTGATCCACTTAGTAAAATACTTAATAGTAGTGATAATATGTTTGTGACCGTCAAAATATGTTGGGTTAATTTTCATAATGATATTGAGGCCCCATGTAGAAAATAGACATGGTGTAGTAATCAATTGTAGTGTCAAGGAAGGCACATGCAACAAATTACCATGTTATTAGCAAGCAACACACTTCTTAACATAACTAAAAACATGTATTTACATATTAGGACAATAATAACTTGTTCTGAGGAACTTTTTAGCTAAGATTGCATCATTGGTGTGGGTTCCACACATTCCTTCATGAACCTCCTTAAGTAATAACTTAGATTATCCTAAAGATAAATAATGAAGTAGCGTTCCATCATATCCTTTACAATAAAGCATGTTTCCACAAATAATATAACAAGCTATGTGATGAAGGATATTTTTTGACAATTATTGGAAAGGTTGAGTGGAAAGACTTGGTCATGAAAATAACTATAAATGTACTGAAACCAAGGTAATTTAGGTGGGGGGATTTGGACCATCAATGATGCATACCCTCTCTAAATTTTGAAATACATGAGTAGGTTGTAAAATATTTTCAATGAGAAACTGATACTCTTTAGCATTGCTAACAATCTATATCATGGACCCAATTATTTCCATTACATCGACATATCTGTTATTAACCTATGGTACCTATTCAAATTGTAGGGATTTAAAATGAGTTTTGAGATTATCCATAATATGCTTGTAGGGTAAAAACTCATCATCTCTAGTTTAATACTGATCTATGGTTTGATTTATAATCAATTAGGAATCCCCATAGACCATTAAGTGTTGGATATCCCACTACAATACAAGAGGAAGTCCTATAATAAGTACTTCATACTTGGCCATATTATTGGTACAATAAAAATTAATCTGAAACACCTTGGGAATCATATCCCCTTATGGTGTAATCGATAAGATGCTAGACCTAAATCCATGAGAATGAAGGAACTAAGTTTCCATTCCTTAGGTTCATACAGTACTTCATCTATTGTCATAATAGATTCATTTGGAAAGTCAAATTTGAGTGGTTGAGTGTTTCTAATAGGGACTTCTATAAGTTGATCTATAATGGCTTGCCCTTTGATTTATTTTTGATTCTAGTAATCAACATCAAATTTGCTTAATAACATGACCTATTTGGCCATGCAACTTGTAAGATTTTATTTGGATAATAAATATTTAAGGGGGTCCACTTTAGTAATAACAATAGTTTTGTTATTCAACATATAGTGTCACAAAATTTGGGAGGAAAAAATCATTGCTAAACATGCCTTCTCAATAGGCGTATAATTTTTATTATAATCCACAAGTGTGTGAATTAAATAGTATAATTTATGATCCTTTCCCTGATCATCATTTTGGGCCAAGAGTGACCCTAGTACATATTCAGTTATTGATATATAAAGAATCAATGGTTGTCTAGGTATTGGCAGTATTAAGACTGGTGGGTTGGCCAAGTATGTTATGAAATTCATAAATGCTAATTGACATTCAAAATACCATTTTAAAGTAGCTCCTTTATTCAAGAGATATTTAAATGAGTGGTACTGATCTGCTAGTTGTGAAATGAACCTATGAATAGATTAGATCTGTCCTTGCAAGTTGTAGAGCTATTTGAGATTAGAAGGTGGAAGCATTTATACAATGGCCTTGAACTTAGCAGGATCCACTTCAATCCTTCTTTATGATACAATAAATCCTATTAATTTTCTTAAAGTGATTCCAAAGACACACTTCTTAGGATTCAAACATACCTTATGCTCATAAACTCTCTCAAAGATTCTTCATAGAACATCAGGATGTCTAATATGTGTTCTTGATTTAGCTAGGATGTCATCAGCATAGTATTGAATAATATCATGAATCATGTCATGGAAGATGATATTCATAACATGTTGATAAGTGGCTCTAATGATCTTCAATCCAAATGGCATGACTTGCTAACAAAATGTTCCCCATGATGTGCTGAACATAGTTTTATGCTAGCCTACTTGAGCTATCTTGATTTGATTGTATTTGAAAAATCCATCCATGAGGGATAATATCTCATACAAAAAAAATAGAGTTGATACTAATGTTGATGTTAAGAAAATAAAAATAACATTTAGGGAATATACCTTATTGATATCTCTTAAATCATTACAAAGGCATATACCCTATGTCTTTTTTCTGACTGGGACCATATTTGATATCCACTCAGAATACTCCAATGGTCTAATGAATCCTACTCCAAATAATTTATTTAGTTATACTTTTACCAAAAGAGTGATGCATAGATGTATCTTTCTCATTTTTTGTTTGACTATCTTAGCATGTGGATGGGTAACAAGTTGATGAACAACCAAGAAAGGGTCTAAACCTAGCATGTTAGAGTAAGCCCATGAAAAGATATCAATGAAATCCCTAAGAATGGTGACAATGTGGTCACACTCTTCATAAGTGAGGGAAGTTCCAAGGTAAACAATTTTGGGATCATCATATGCTCCCAGGTTAACTTTAGTAGTGTTTTCTACTAGGAGTGTAGAACCATCATCTAGAATAGTATGTAGCATTTGATCTTGATCTTTTTCCTCAGCTTCAAATTCTGGTTGTTATTTCCAAAGATGTAGTTAATGAGATGAATTTGAATCCACTGGTTTAGGTAGTGGCCAACTAGCAATGATGTGATGTTGGTACTAGCTAGTGAGCTAGGACTTGATGGACCTTTTACATCCTTTAGAGATAAGTAAACTTCCTTATCTAAGAGCACCTAAAATTGGTTTTCAGTCAAGGGCTTATCTTTTTCATTACTATTTCCTTGATCAATGAGTACCTCAAAGAGGTTTTCACCTAAGTATCTCAATGTTTTATCTTTTTCATGACCAATAGAGTTTGCCTACTCTCCAAAGTAGGTAGAAGGGTCCAAAGAGAAGTCAAAGCCTTGTCTATGACTACTAATTAGCAATCCATCTCTTAGACCCATGTACTCAGTAATATATTATTCATTATAGAATATATCAAGGTCTATGATGGAATTTTTTTGGGCCTAATCAATGAGTTCAGGATGACAAAGGTAAAGGGAACAATGGGATGTGAAATTCATAATAGAGTTTGAGTTAAATAAGTCTATGTCAGTAAGCTCATTGTAAATACTATAATGGGATTTTATGCCATTGTTAGGAGTCTCTTGCTAGTCAATTTAGAAGAATCACTATTGAAATACATGAAGTCACCCTGAGGCAGTATAAATTTGAAACCTTGATTCACATTAGGTTTACTAGTTGGCAATGGTTCTAGGATTCCTTGTTCTCATGTCCTGAGTCATTTTATTGTATAATATAAATTATCTATAATTTGATTAGAGATAGGATATTTAGGATTCTAAAAATAATCAACAATTCAATTAGAATATAACTAGTCTCTTTCAATAAAATCTTCTTAATCCTGATTTGGTGAATAACAGGCATAAATACCATCAATGGTTTCTATGTATCTTTATTATTTTGATAAATCATGTTGCTTGTGTAAGGGATTTGGGAATGTTTGGGTTTTTTGAAAGATTTAAGAGACTTGGGAAACCTAGTAATGTGTAAGGCATCTTTTAGATGGTATATGAAAATACCTATGTCCTCTATAGTGACTTGTTGTGTAAGGGTTACAAGAAATGGATTAGCCGAAGTGAAAACAAGATCACTTAGTTTGATATAATTGGATTTGAATAGATGCAACATTATTTCCTTATTCTTATTTATGATGAATTCATAACTAGGACAATAGTTATAAGTACAAAATTTAGTCTCTAGGTGTTTGTAATACTAATAGGGCTATAGATTAATAGGAATTGTGACTTCAATCCGATCATGGGGGAATTTGAGGTACTGATGTAAATTGGATGGGACAAACTATACTTTATGGATCCAAAGATGACCAAGAAATATGTTATAAGGCAAATCAATATCCATAATACGTAATAAGGTATGATGGGACACAGACCCAATAGTGATTGGTAAACATATAGTTATAACAGATTCCCTTTTGGCATTATCATATGCCTTTATTGTGATTGTCTCTAGTTGAATGTCCTTAAAAGTATAACCCAATCACTATAATATCTTAGGGAATACCATATTAAACCCTTAACCATTATCTATAATAACCTACTTAATTTTATGGTTTTCAATGATGACCTCAATATACAAGGGGTTGTTATGGCTAGGACCAAGAGTGGACATGTCTCTTTGATCAAATATAACATATTAGAATAGAGATAAATTCCCTACAAGTGTTTAGAATTATTCAAGGTTAATGTCTTGGAGAATAGTGGATTGTTGAAGGAAGTTGATCAAAATAGTTCTATGGACTTGAAATATACACATAATATCTAAGATAGAAATTTGTGTAGGGATTTTACTTAGTTGGTCAGAGATACTTTATAGATTTTCAATAGTAGCATGAGAAGGTTTAGCCTTGGTTGGTACAATATTCAATTTTAGATCTAAGGCATAATGTTTGTATTGGATTGAGTGTTGGAAGAGGGAAAAGGGACCTAAAGGGTGACTAGTGAGAATCTAGTTGTAATTGCACAATATAAAGGTGGTAAGGATCCATTATAATTAGAATACAAAGGTAAAGGGCTTTGGATTATGACTCACAAGCGTCTAGTTATGTTGGCATAATTTTGAGTTGGCAAGGAGCCATTATAATAAGAAGGGGGTCTAGAGATAATAACCTATAGAAACTGAGGTGCAATAGAATTTCTTGTACCCTATGTGGTGTTACTTGAATGGGAGGGTGTTGACCCTATAATTAGGGGTCTGATACTTTAAGAAGTAGGGGATGGTTCATGATCTTTGATAGTAATAACGGTGACATGGTTTGCATAAATATGGCCCATGGTGGTATTACCATCATAAGGCATGTTATTGTAACCCAAGTTATTAACATGGGTATTATGATCCTAATTATGATCATGTTGATTATGATTTTTATTGGTATAGGTTTTGCCCTTGATTCTAGTTATTTCTCATGGGTTATTAATTGTGCCTACAAAATGGATATTTATAGATGCCCATATCTTGAATAGTGTTTTTTATGGCAAGTTTGATTTAAAATTTGCCACTTTCAATCAAATATTAAATGAGATGCCTCAATTGAACATATTGATAAGCACCATGGCCAATAACATGATGGAAGTTGCAAAACTCATCTACCTAATACCAATCAGGTTTAGGTTGATCTTTAGGAAATTGCCTTGTTATAGGCCATACCATCAGATTAGCTACTATAAGATTTTGGAACATGGCCTTAATAAACTCTCCTAGGTTTCCTAATATCCTCTATTCATTAAATAATCTTCATGGAAGATCCCTTTGTAAATTAGTCAATGGGTTAGGTGGAGTTAATTACACATTTGGAGCTAGTGAGCTTGCACCATTTGTACATGTCTAGATTCAGTCACTCCATTCCCTACCATGTTCTTGTTTTTATTAAACCTCTAGGTTTATATGTTACAATAGATTAAATAGGTGATTGGGTCTGATTAGACATTTGAACTTGTGAGTAAATCTTGAAAAGGCCTTTAGTGATAAACGCCTTCTCAATATGTACATCTTTGTCTATGATTTCCTTGAATGTGTTTGCACAAGTGAGTCATATATTATGAGCCACTTCAGGGTGTAGGTTCTATGCAAAAATATCAGCCAGCTATTTATCTACAAATTATGTTTAAAGTGTCCAACCGGTGCTATCCATTGCTATAGATATGCTACAAATCTTTATCCATCTCATTGTTTGGATTTACATAAGTTGACCATAGTTAATTCATGTTAAATATTATAAGATAAATGGTTGACAAAATTTCTAGATAAATCATTCCAATATGCCACTAATTCCTTAGTTAACTTGAAGAGCCAATCAAAAGCTTACCTTGCTAAATTGCATAAAAACAAGAAAAGTAGATAAATACTATTATAATCTACCTCTTGGCATAATGCAAAGAATGCATTGATATGTTCTCAAGGGAAACCCTTCTCTTTATATTTATCAAAATTGGGTACCTCAAAATTAGGTGAAAAGGGGACATGGAGAATACTTAAGTCGAATAGATATGGACATATCTCATAAAACTTATATTTCTTGACTCAGTTTCCTATCTCCAATATCGACATAATTTCCTTCATTAAATTCTACTTCTTCACGTTTGGTTCATTGGTAAGTGGAATATAATTTTATTAGGGTGATATGTACTCTTATTGTGTTATTTTTTTAGGGATATAAACCCTATGACCTATAACTTTGTTTTGATTTAATATTTGAGTTGATTAGGTTAGCCACTGATTTTTGGTTGATAAAAGTTCCCTAAAATCTACCACCATGAATTGTAAGTGTTTTTTAATTTTTTGGAGTCATTGGTCGATTCACCAAAGTAAATATTAGTTGAGAGGAACTTGACAAAGTGTTTTAAATAATACTCTCAATACGTGATGTATATTTCATCCCTTGGTTCTACGAGGGGGGGAACATGAGTCTCATAGTGATTGAAAAATGTATGCTTAGTGTTTGGTGAAGCATTTTGAAAAACCTTTTGTGTTTTGTTTTGTTCAATTAAGACACCCTGATCTATAATAGATTTGTTCTCAACTAGATTATGTTGCATTTTTTCTACTACATTCTCTTGTTCCTTAGAATTATTATTGTGTATTGAAATGGCATCCAAAGAGTTGATCAAGTCTATGATAAGATAGTTTGCATATCGATGACTTATTTTTTTTAATCTTGGTAGCAAGATCTTGATCATTGGGTATTGACTCGAAGATCGCTTCTTCTCCTTTTATAGAAGAGGAAATATTGGATTTTGATATATGAGTGAGGAATCATTCTCATTTTTGCTCTTCTATCCTAACAAGTGTGTGTAATTGTTCCATAGGGAAATTTGATGGCAACCTAGTTCTTGATTTAATCAACCTTAGGAGGGCTTCATCTTTATTTTCTAAGGGTTGATGTTTAAAATAATTTTCTTCATATCCTACAGTTATTGGGATATATTCAAATACCATAGAGTTATCTTGTCCATCATAAAAATGATCATGCTCATAATTAGGGTCGTAAGAGACCCCATTACTACTATATCTTTGTGTCATGTTTGGAAGATTGTTTTTTACATTCACTAAGATGTGAAATATGTTTTTCAAACATTAAAAAGGGTGTTTTGATTTATCCAAACAAATGACAAGGTAAAATGAGACTAAAATAAAAGAAGTGGCATAATACCACACAATTAGAAGAAATGGCCATGAATTTACTCAACTATGGTGGGTTGAAACTATCAAATTGGAAGAGGGTATGATAACTTTGGAACCTAAAGTACAAGCTAGCATAACAAACATAGGTTTAAGATATGTCAATAATGTAAAATATAGATACAACTAAAATGAATTGTGACTATAAAATTATAAGAGTGTCTTTATAATTAGGAAGATAACAATGCAAACCAAGAAGCTCAAAACATGAATTAACACAACTCCAAAGTATAAAGCTATAACCATATGGGAAACACAACATCGCCACATGGTAATATCATGTAGAATGGTCCAAGAACTTAGAGTGTGAGTGAATGTAATATAATATAAGTCCATAATGAGAATATAATGATGATGATTCTAGGTAATGGCCTTTAATCTAAATGGGAAATTGTACCCAAGTTTACTCAAACCAAGTGCAAAAGACAAATTGATAACACTTTGGCCTAGAACTTAGAAAGGTGAGATTTAGATTTTAGATTAAAAATTAAAAACTTTGAGATTTTTCAAAGTTATCTAAACTAAATTGGGAATCATAAAAATGTCATTTAGAAACTACAAACATAGTGTTCTTAATGATGATTGAACAAGTCAAAAAGTAATTTTGATTTGGTCAGTGTAACACCTCCTGTTTCAAATGGAATTGTGTATAAGAAAGGTGTTTGGTTTTATGACATGTTTTGGTGTTCAAATAATTTTAGACTCAAAAAGGCTAAGTAAAGGATAAAATGACAAACACCTAAGTTCAACATCTAAAGTCCTAAAATTGACAAGGTTGCATGGTACTATCAAATTATATTTATATACATGCTCTTTAGATGATTTTAAGTGCTAATCAAAAAATAAAAGTGCAAGAATAAGTAGGGTTTTTACACCTCCTTTATCTAAAGAGATTGTATGAAGACATGGAACTTTGGGCTACTCACCCTACATTATCAATATGTTTGTGGCAAGTGGGGTTGTTCTAAAACTAATTTTTTATACATCTAGATGGTCCAAAGTATGGTTAACACTAGAGATGAAATCACATCAATTGGATCCAAATCAATTGACTTATTATGAAAAGGTCTTGTCCTTTTTACAACCACTACATCCATTGCTTGTTTAGTGTAGTGTGATGTCTAAATTACCCTACAGTCTGAGTTAGAGTACCACTAATGGATCTTATTTTAACCACTCAAAACAAGCATCTAGGTCATCCTCGATTTATATGACCCACCATGGAGTAGGGTTGAAATGATGTTTGGAGATGAATTCATGGTTCAACACTTCCCTAGAAAACTCATGAGGAGGATATGAACTATTGATCAACCTAAAATGGATAAACATAAAAGACAAGTGAAAATAATTTAGGGTTATGTTTGGATCACCCCACTCATATGAATTTGGGGAGGGCCTTAATGACATTATTTTCATGATTTTGTATTAAAAGTAACTAATGCAAACAAAGAGTACTTTTGATCACCTGAGTTTCCTAAAGGTGATGGGGGAGAGCATATATGCATCAATCATTTTGTGAAAATAAACAACTTTGAAAGAACAATAATAAAATAAACACTCTTTAGAGGATGTATCTAAGTGTGAGAATTTATTTTATATCACCAAACTGAGATGTTTATGAAATTTATCCCCTTGGCATCAGTTAAAAAACTTTTTAAAAAATTTCACAAATAACTAAGCATAAAAATAACTAAGTTCCTTTTAGGAACTAAAAAAAATGTTAAAAAATTAACCACTTCAAAGATTTTTCCTTTTGCTAGCTTAAGTCCAGCAATTTTTAGAGGGTTTTTACCTCATTAGAAGCAAAAAGGTAAATGAGAGAACAAGATTTCAAAATAAGGTCTCAGGTTTCTATTTTTCTATCTCAGAGATGAATGTTGGTCTATGTAGGAATCAATGTCAGTTCACAAAAAATAGTGTTGACCAGTTCACAGAGGGGTCAATGTCGTTTGACAAAACTGATGCCAGTTCCTACAAAAACATAGGAAGATAGAATACATTTTTTCAATTTTTTTTTTAGCAAAACAAGTGTAAAAACCAAAAATCTCTCTGGATCTTGCAAGAAAACAACCAAATAGAGAATATGCAAGTGTATAAACACATAATAAGATATAGGAAACCTCAATAAAAACCCATTAGTCACATTTTCATCATGCTTTGTTCTTCACATAGGAACTAATGTTGGTTATGGGAAGATCAATGTCAGTTTGAGAGAAGTAATGTTAGTCTCTGTGTAAATAGTGTTTCAGTATAAAAAGTAAAAATATATGAAAAATTAAGGTAAAACTTAAATTTTAAATATTATTAAGCATTCATTAGAAAATCTAAGAGATGCATATTAATCTCCTTACTTGTATGGGATGTATGGTCACACTAGGTATGTCAAAATGTAAAGTAGAAATCCAAATCAAGTTAGTCCATGCATTAGTAGAGAAACACCTCAAATAAGAATAAAGGACATAATGTGCTAAGCCTACTCCCTTAAGGGGTTTTGCTAAGGAAATATAAGAGCTATTTTAAAAAGGCATATACCATTAAAGCCTTCCAAAGAATGTCCTTCCTTCCAAGAGTGGACAAGAAGTGTGATTTTCCCTAGATTTGGTGCTTCAAGTCTTTGTCAATGATGAGTAGGTTGCTCCTCCATCATTGCCTAGTGTATCAATGGCTTAAGGTCATTAATTTGATCACTATGTGTAAATAGGTGAAACTTGTCTATTGCAATTTATGCATAATAAGTTTGCATGAATGAAGATTAAAAATAGTGGTATTAACACTTGTATTTATAGATTTTTAAAAATTCTCATAATCAACCATGATCATCCATCTTGAGATCAAGATGTGTGGCCATGAATCAATTCAATTTTGGAGGGATAAGCCATAAATATCCCCATTAATATTTGGAAGAATAGAGCATTAAAGAGGCATGGGAGGGATCAATCTTGATATTTGTTCCATTAATGGCTTATGGATGCCACCCCACTGATGATGTCATAGGGTGATGTATATTTGAGGAATGAATTTCTAATTAATATATTTTCAATAACTTCCATGGATTTTTTGTTTAAGCTATTGATTTGGTTTAATTTGCTTAGGTGGATTTAATTAATTTTCTATGATTATTTAGAATTTTTTTGTTCATTTAATCAAACTAGTCAAAATGTCAATTTACTGAGTCATAATTTGACTGGTGTATAATTTGAAGAAGGTGTTATTTGTGTACATAACAATACCTCACTTAGAGAATTATGTATGTGAATTAACACATACACATGACATGTGATTTTGAATTAATATAATTTAGTGGTCCAAAGCATCATTTTACATGGTCATAATTTGACTCAAATTGACTTGAGAAAAGACTATAATCACATAAAATGCACTCCCCCACTTAGAGATACATTAGCCTAAATCAACTCATGTATGTGACAAGTTTGAACCATTTAGCATGTTTTAGTGATTTTGGCTTAGATTATGTATTGTCTTAGAATATTGCTTGTACTGACAATTTAAGCATAATAGTGATAAGAATTGGATGTGTACACACATGTTTAAAAATTTATATGGCATGCAAAAACATAAATGATGTAATAATAAATATATGTAAGTTTTTTTCATAAGACCTCTAAAGCTACTCAATCCCTATAATGTATTTATTATAAACATGACACATTTATATTTTCACTAAATATTTTAAAAGAAAACCCAAGATAAAAAAATTAACTGCATGCATATAAGATAATCATCAACCAAAAATCCAATTTCTTTATAGTCAAATAATAGTAAAATGTTTGCATGCAAATAAAATTATCTGCTAGATTTAAATGATTCATGTCAAATTTCAACCATAAAAAATATATATTCAAAATATTTCATGCACAAAACATACACTAAACCAAAATTTTTCTTACTAAAATTTGCCTTCTCCATCAAAAAATAACCAATAAAAACTATTTGCATACTTTCCATCAGTAAGTGCACAAATGAAATGGTTTTATACTTAAGATATCATCATTATGCTCAAATACCATATTTGAAAAGTATCCTTTACTAATTGAGGTTTGAAAAATGACTATTGAATAGAAAAAATGAATATTTTTTGGCAGAGTGGTTTTCAAAACAACCATCAATATGGTTAGGGTGACATGTCACTAGATTAGTGGATGATAAATTCTACCAAAACAACATACCAAACCAAATAAAATATGCATTGCCAATAATTTAGCCACATATTTAGAAACATGTCTTAGTGATATTCCAAATCACTTACCAACTAAGTCATTGATAGATCAAAACAAGGTAGAATGACACATTGATACCAAATGATCACAACCTATGCAACCAAATCCCATAGTATGATAACCTTAAATTTTGAACACTACATATACAATATATCTTGAGATAAATAAAACTTGAGAAATAGATACATTCATGTGGCAGGGACCTTTGATATCAAGCATTTATTTGATCTATTAGAATGCCAAATAACAAATCTTAATACTGACTACATGTAAAAAATAACAACTTTGATGCTAACTATAATTATTTGACACATTGAAATGTAAAATGACCAATTTCAAAATCAATAACTGATGGTAATAATCAAACAATGGTAATGCTTAAATTTATATTTAGGTCTTTATCAAAACTCCATTAACATTAATTACCATATTACCAATACTACAACAATAATATCAATAACTAAATGACTCAAACCACTCAATGTTATTTTTAAATAGACACATATGATAAATATCATGCAATTATATATTTGATTAAACCATGAAGTATGCTTCATGTTAGGAATAATTTAAACCATTTTAAACATGCAATATTATGAGTCGCAACATGTAGGATTAATTTGTAGAATGGAAAATGAAGTATGAAAATATGGGTACATCATTCAAGTAATTTCATGAACAAACATGTTTACAGGAAAGTTATAATAATGTCATTTAAATCAAGTATCATAGATTTGTGACTATACATTGGATATAAATCCAATATTTTTTTGATGATCACCAAAGTAACATTGTAAATATGAATCCATAAAATGTCTTTTTATAATAATTTTATAAAACATATGCTATGTATAATTATATTATAATTCTATGAATGTTTAAATCAATCAACATGACATAATGTAATGTATAATAATACACACCTAAAATAGTCTCTAACTTAATTTAAACAAGTTAGCCCTTGCCGTTAGTTTTAGGTTTCAGGGTTCGTGCCATTATAGGCAAGGATTGTAAAAGTTCACATTTAAAATGGAGTGTTGACATTTTATATATTCAACCCATTAACTATTCTTAGTGGGTTTCTAATATAGTTCTAATTTCAATGGCTAATGATTTTTTTTGATTTTATGCAACATGATTAAGAAAAGCCTTAACCCAAAGAAGAATTATGAATACCAATTATCTATATGAATTTAGACTCAAAATCTGGTTATGAGAAGTTCTCATTTATGGATGGTTTTTTCAAGATACAATAAAACATATATTAATATTGAATATCAATAAAAAATATACATCATTTACCATACACGAGGGAAATTATTTTACATTTTCATGAAATTTTTATTAAAGAAGGAATATGACACTTATCATAGAGATATCACAAAAAAACTTCATTATTATATACATAATATTGTATAAGACGTTATAATATATTTAGTTTATTAATTCATCATTTGTTGTAAAACTAAAGTTTTGTTATAAAAATAAATTACTTTATATGGTAACTTATATATATATATATATAAGAACACAGGTAGTTGTCTAGTTAGTTTATACTTTGGAACTTATGTAGGAGTTGTAGATGTTTTTAATATCTATTTTATTTTTTTATTAATGAAACAATGATATAGTTTATTGTAAGGTTAAATGACAATAATTTTGTTTGAAATTATTATCTTATAAAATTTAGTATTAGAGTTATGAATATCATAGTGATTAAAAATGCCTGAAGCATGTATAAAAATAATCTTTTGATTCAATGCCAAACATGTCATAATATCTCTAGGTTGGGTAGGTTTAGATATTGAACCAATGAACATAGTCCAAACAAGCTTATAAGTGTTGGTATTTCGTTTTGGTCCACCAATGACTCTATATTAAAGTTTAGTAATGCGCGGGACTCTCTATAACACAATTTAAAATCCATAGAAGTGTATTTATCTAGTTAGTTTAGAGGAATTTTATCCTTGGGCTAATGTGTGACATGAAACCCAAACTGGGCATAATTGAAATAAAATTTGTATTCAATAAAGGGAACAATGGAAGCAATAATGGCCCCCAATAGTCCATGATTTAGCATAAACACATGAAGCAAGAGTTAACATTAACTTATAATTTCTTTTATGTTTATTACAATTCTAAATCAACCCTCAATCCATTCATGCATTTGAAATAAACTTCCTCTAAAACCTCTTAAACCCAACCATACCAAATGGTATATGTTTTATAACCAAAGCCACAATCTTCTAACTTTATATATTCAGTATTTCATGTATAAGTTTGAAGTGACACATAACCCATGTGGCTATCAGGATTTTTGATAAAAACTCAACATATTAGGAGGTTTACTCAACATATTAGGAGGTTTAGGGATCAAATCCCCTTGACCAATATTTCTGGTCCATTTTTTTTAGTTAAGGATATTTATAAAAGGAAAATGGTGATAGTTTTCTAGTGGGGGAATGTTTTTAAGAGAGTTATTTTTTTAATAGTTAGAAAGCAAGGAGGATAGTTTATTTTTATAAATATGGACAAAGTGGGTTAATTTTAATTGAAAAATTGTAAAGGGTATGGGATTTATTTTAATATCTTCTAATGTATTTTTATTTTATGAAAATTGTAAATTACACAAGTGTAGTGTAAAATATCCCTTTTTTATAGAAAGCAAAAATAGTGAAATAATAAAAACATAATGATATCATCAAAAATAAATAGTGGCATTAGATATTGGTGATTCCTCTAATTCAAATTTATGGGTTACATCATTTTACTTGATCTACTACATCTAAGCCTAAATAGATACAATAATAATGTCTAGGCATAGTCCATATAAATTACTATTGAGTAATATAGTTCAAAATATTCCTTAAACCATCCCTCCATTACCTATTTTCCATGATTATTTATTCTAAATCATGATAGTTGGATTATCTATGTATATAATGAAGTTCCATCCACATACAAGGATTACCAATGAGTAGGTGTAATTTTTTGATGAATCCTTTTCACATACTTTCCTAGTAGCACATACCACTATGATATCATGTATGTAAATATATTTTTCATTTACCATTGGGTATATAAAAAGTATGAGCTTATTCCATGTACGGATGTGTATTTAGTAAGTGAATACATATTGAGAGGATTGGTATATTATACTGGTGGAATATAGAAAATAAAAATTATTTGGAGCAATAAATAACATATCCATCTCCCTTTTTTATCTTGTTCACAATGCTTAAAAAAGGAATGAGTTTTGTTATTCTAGAACTCAGTTTCTTCATGGTGAAACCTATGTATCATGGAAAATGAAGTTATAAACATAGATAACACTTGAATGCATATGGATAGTTATTTATGGTATGTGGACCCAACATGAAACTAAAGATGATCATAAGGTGAATTTAATCATCATGTTCATAGTCTTGGATGAGTTACAATATCATATACACAATGCCACTATATCCAAGGACATATGGGAAAAGTGATGAGAAAAATCAACTCCCGAATTAAAATAACATATTCTAATCACTCATGTAAAATATAAAAAAGGTATTCCATGGTGAAAAAATTTGTTTTATTGATTAAGTTGATTTGAATAATTGTCAACATGGGTTACATATACTTAGAAAGGTGTTGATACTATATATGCAACAATAATTATTTTTTGATATTGAGGGACAATAGGTTGCATATAGGAAAACACTCTTAGAAAAATTAAATTTAATGATAGTAAAGTAATGGAAAGGAAATAAAACATACTATTAATGAAATAAATTTTTTTGGAATGAGGAGGGAAAGTTTTTCACTCTATATTGATTAGCTTCTAGGGTTTCACCAACCTACTACTACACTATTGATCTATCACATATCTAGGCAATATATAACTTTATTGATCATTTAGTGCTTATTTTGATTAGTGATTCATCCTACGGGTGGTAGGTTGTATCTATATTTTTAAATGTCTCCACCACTATATTTACATCATTGGATATAGGGACAATTCATGTGAATGATAATGATTATTGAATCAAAACAAGTGAGGAAATTCATTTCGAAGGTTTTTCATTAGGTACTAGTGCTAACCTAGGCACTCCCTTACTTGATGTTATTATTGATATTAATGAGTTTGATAAAGAATGTAATGTTTTTATAATTAAACTATGATTTATTATTTTGTGGGAAAATTCCCCCCTTAGAGCCTCTCAAAATAATGGGTTCATAACTATTGGCAATGACATGATGTGAAATTGGAAAGAGTCTAGATCCTTTCCAAAGGTTTATTTTATTTTCATTTCACCAACCCATTAAATTTTAAATATATTATTAATCATGGTGTTTGGTTCATATGCAACACATTGGTGGTGTTTTTTAATTATACTTGAGACTTTAAAATTTCAAAGCAAGTAAATCTAAAACTTCTAGTCTAGGTCGAATTTCCTAGATTGCCTTTCCACCTCTAAGGTTTTATAGACCAACTCATGAAACCCATAGGGTGATTCATAATCCATGAATAGGTAAATTTTTTTATGGTGTGTCCTCAAAAAGGGTTTGGGTGGAAGTGGATCTAGCTTAGTATCTCTAAGAGTATACTGACATTCAAATAAGAAATAATCAATTTACACAACATGTGTTTTACATCAAATTATCAAATACCTAATTTAGGTGTCAATATTTGGATCATAAGATCCTACAGTGTCCCTTAATGGTGCATGTTCCTCCTACTTAGCAAAAGGGTGGACCTAAATAAAAAACCTAGAATATAAATGATGAGGGTTGGACCACTGTCATTAATAAAAATAATAATTTAGCAATAGGTAGTGGTAAGCCTTAGTGTTATTTTTGTTACCCGGTCATGGATCTTAGCATCTCAGATCATATTATTAACATTGGTGTATATGTTCTTAACAAGGATTCAACTCCACCTATATGCACACTAAAAGTAATGATACAGGTTTTGGTACTCTACCTTCAACTCTGTAAGCCCAATCATCAAAACCCCCTCCTAGGGTAACTTAGTTAGAAGAAGAGTTAAATCTCATCATTCTAGCCTATAAAATTCTCCCATGGAATGATAAAAGTCCCTCTCCTTATCATAATGAAGAATACATGGCATATAAGTGGTAACCTCTTTATATCATCAATTTTATGAACAACAAACCTTCTTTCAATTGGTTTGTTTCTCTTAAATATCTCATAAATGGAAAGGACATGAACCTTGATGTTTCCCAATGTTATTATACCCATGGAATGTTCAAGGCCTTAATGATCCATTGTGTAAATATGCGATTAGGAAAAATTATCAATTTTTTTGTAAAATGAAAATTATCTGTATAAAATAAGTCAAGATCATGTAAATATGTGATTAGGAAAAATTATCAATTTCTTTGTAAAATGAAAATTATTTGTATAAAATACGTCAAGATCTTTGGCTTTTTCCTATTGAATTGAACACACATTATTTAGCCTATGGCCCTTTTTCAAAATACCATGCATGACTATTCATTTTTAGGTCATCACTCTTTTAGATCTAGATCTTTCTCAACACATTATTTCTTGGGGATTTGACCCCACTCAACATGTTATTTTGACTTTATTTAACTTTGATAATCATAGCATTATGTTGGTGAATTTGTATGCCTATAATTATGTTGTGGAGTGAGCCTTACTTTGGATATGGTTGGAAGAATATTTTCTAGATTCTCATTAGATCCTCTATAGGAATTTTAACATGGTATTATTGGTTGAATATTTTGTCTATTAGCATACTGATAAACAAAATAGGTATGATCAGCCAAAGTAGGAAGATTAGTTGTCCAAATGTGTGAGTTTATCACATCAAAAGGAGACTACTCTCTCCTCTCATCAAGGGGAGGTTCCCTGTGGATATGCTATATATATGTGTAAATAGAAAATAATACTCAAGGGTAGAACAAGCCATCCATCTCTATTTATTTAGAGATGATGTGTGAAAAACAAAGGAAAAACTCAAGGGAAATGATAGACAACACTCCTCTTCTTTCAAAAGAACTATTCAGCTAGCCACAAGAATACTCCTGGAAAGAAAAGTAGAATGTAACTGAGGGTGTAGTAACCAGCAAATTGAGATACATCACAAAGTCTCCACCTAAAATGCTCAAGAGTAATATACGAAGGACAATGAGGGCATAAAGTCATTCCAAAGTCCTTTACATAGAAATGATAAGAAAACACACTAAAGGCAGCTATGGGGGCACAAAGGCTCTCCACAGTTGATTCTTTAGGGCACCTTCTTGACTAATTTTACTAATCCTACTTGTTAAATTAATGGAACAGAAAATATATCGAGGAAAAAGACATAAGAATAGTTTCCTCAACAATAAATATATCACAGCACAAAGTCTAAAAAAGTCCCTTGCTTTCTTATTCCAATAACAAAATATGATCAACAAACTGAGCACAAAGTCTCAATGTTGCCTCTCAATTTGGGCAGAGTTTTATTCAGATTATCAAAAAAGAGATCCTTTTACAATAAGAAAGGGTCCCTTATATAGCCACTTCAAGAAGGGCTCAGGAACAGTAACACATCATGTTGCGTGGAAAATTGTTAGGAAGATAGGCTGGAACTTTGGGGCATTTTACCCATTTGATCTTCTCAATATAGATAAACAAGCCATGCAATTGAAAGATTGCAACTTTCAATGTCCACTTGGCGGTTTGATCTTATCTTCATCGTTCCTCCTTTTTTGGTTAATTAAATCGGGTCCTGGATTCATTCATTGTTTTGTCTTTCCTCACTTTTTGTTGGTCTTGGTCTTGAAGTCTGTTAATGCATTCGGGTCTATAAATTCAAAGGATCAATGGTTATTTCATGGGATTTAAAATTGATGTTTACATGCTTATCATTGTGCTCTCAATGGCTAGTTCACTGTCTTGAATTTGACATCTTCAGGCACATCACCCCTTGGTCCTCTTTTGGCTTTTGGCTTTCTGCTTGGTACTTTTTTAGATTGGACTTGCCATTTTGGGCCTTAAGAAATGATCCTTAAATGGGTCAAAAAGAGCCCTTTACTTTGGCCACCGAGAGTCCCCCGCAAGGGCACCTGCCCTTCGGGGTCCTTCGACAGCCCTTTCAATTTGAGTCTCCTGCAAACTATCATTCAAGCAAATTCCTAGGTGTTTTCCCCTATGGGTAATTTCTATGGACATTTATCCCACAAAAAATTCCCACAGACAATTTGTCTGGGGAAAATTCTCGCAGACAAAAAGTCTAGGGAAAATTTTTGCAAACAAAAAGTCTGAGGAAAATTCCTGCAAAGTCTTTGACTGGTCTTTGGATTTTTTGCACCCGTGGCCACATAGAATTATTTCAAACTTTTTGTCCAAAGGAATTCTGCCTTAGCCAATTTTAAGTACCTTAAACAAATCTGAAAGAATTACCTTTCAGTTTCCTTGAAAATGGCCCTTTCAAAGGGTGATTTTATCAATTAAGTGTCCTTAGCAAGGGCACTTGTCCTTTGAGAAGCTTCCATTTGCATTGAACTGCCCCTTTGAACTTTGGTGAAGAACCATTCTATTGAACCAAGATGTTGAACCAATCAGTTGAACCAAAAATGGTTCAAGTCGATGGTTCAATAAATGAACCGACTGAATGAACTAAGCATTGAACTTGCCTTTGAACTATGTCTTTGAACCAAAACATTGGACCTTTTCATTAAACCAAGATGTTGAACCAAATTTTGGTTCAACGGTTCAAACAAGGTTTTGGACCAACTGACAAACCATTTGATTGAACCAAAAGACGCTGAAAGAAAGGGAATGAATCACCTGAGTGAAATAAAGCATTGAACCACTTGGTTGAACTGAGCCATTGAACCATTCCTTTGGTTGAACCTGCTTGTCAAACCATTCCTTTGGTTGAACCTACTGTTGAACCTTGAACCTGTTGAACCTTTGAACCAAAGTGGTTCAATGGTTCAAGTTGCCTTGACTTGGCTAAGTGTTTGGAAGCTGATGAACCAATTGCAATGATTGAACTTTGAACCTTGATGAATCACTTAACTCTTGCCAAAGATGTTGAACTTCTTGAACCTTGAACCCATTGAACCTTTGAACCAAAGTGGTTTAATGGTTCAAGTCTCTTTTTTCACTCAAGTGAGTGCCGATGGAGATTTTTGGTTGAACCAAGGCTCTGAACCAATCCCAGAAAATGACTAAGTGTTGAAAATTGATTCTTTTGATTGAAACCACCTATAGAAGCCTTTGAACTTGTATAAATGAACCTGCATACAAAGTCTATAGAAACTAAATTCATAGATTTTATCTAACCTTGAGAGAGTTCATATAAATCAACCTGTAAAGCCCATTGGACTTGACCTATAGAGTCTATAGATTTTACTTTTCTTGCACAGTCCATAGACTTCTCTTCCTATTGAGTCCATATATTTTTTGAGAAACTTGGAAAATAAGGAATTTGAATGTCTAGGACAAATTTTGGAAATGGAAGAGACAATTTTGGTCTATAAGACCAAAATAGTTCAAATGTTGTCCCAAAAATGATTGCTATTTTTGGGGGACAATAGCTGGCTCTAGTTGGGGAACTTCTGTCATTTGCAAGATGAATTGAAAGGAGTAGAATCCATAATTTCTAGTGTCTTCATGTGTACCATTGGGCTTCAGAGTCATGCTACCCAAAAATGAAAGGCATCAAAAAGAAAATAAACAAAACAAAATAGAATTAAAAATATACAAATATACATATATATAGAGGCAATGATCTGATACTTCAAGAGTTCAAGTGTTTCAGATGCTACTTCTTGGAAGATAGTGAAAATAGTGCTCTATTCTGATAAACTAACAAGAAGACATTTTGCCCCCATAAACAGTGACGAGCGAATGGAGCTCTCCACCAAGAAACCAATTTTTTGTGTCTTCCCCTTGGCTTTTTCTTCTTCTTGTTCCAAGGTAAGATGTGGTCTTCAAACTGGAAACCATAACTCCTTGCTCTCTTGGTGAAGGATTCCTTTGCCTGATTTTGATTTGCAGCAGCATGGTACACCATCATAACTTGTTGTTCTGCTGGTCCAGTCTAGCACATGATTGGATTGTCCATATCAAACCCCTGACAATTAGAATGAAACTCTGCCCAAATTGTAAGGCATTACTGAGACTTTGAGCTCAGATTGCTAATCATATTTTGTTACTTGAATAAGAAAGCAAGTGACTTTTTAGACTTTGTGCTGTAATATCTTTGTTATTGATGAAATTGTTCTTAAGTCTTTTTCTTCAATATATTTTCTATTCCTTTAATTCAACAAGCAAAATTAGTGATAACAGTTAGGAAGGTGTCCTAAAGAGTCAAGTGTGGAGAGACTTTGTGCCCCCATAATTGCCTTTAGTGTGTTTTCTTTTCATTGATGTTGTCCCCCAAAAATAGCAGTCATTTTTGGGATAACATTTGAACTATTTTGGTCTTACAGACCAAAATTATCTCTTCCATTTCTAAAATTTGTCCTAGACATTCAAATTCCTCATTTTCCAAGTTTCTCAAAAAATCTACGGACTTAATAGGAAGAGAAGTCTGCAGACTGTGCAAGAAAAGTAAAATCTACAGACTCTACAAGTCAAGTCTAATGGGCTTTACAGGTTGATTTATATGAACTCTCTCAAGGTTAGAGAAAATCTATGAAATTGGTTTCTATAGACTCTGCAGGTGGGTTCATTTAAACAGGTTCAAAGGCTTCTATAGGTAGTTTCAGTCAAAAGAATTAGTTTTCAACACTTAGTCATTTTTTGGGATTGGTTCAGAGCCTTGGTTCAACTGAAAATCTCTAGTGGCATTCACCTAAGTGCAAAAAGAGACTTGAACCATTGAATCGTTGAACCATTGAACCACTTTGGTTCAAAGGTTCAACGGGTTCAAGGTTCAACAAGTTCAACATCTTTGGCAAGAGTTAAGCGCTTCATCAAGGTTCAAAGTTCAATCATTGCAATTGGTTCATCGGCTTCCAAACACTTAGCCAAGTTAAGGCAGCTTGAACCATTGAACCGTTGAACCGTTGAACCACTTTGGTTCAAAGGTTCAATGGGTTTAAGGTTCAAAAATAGGTTCAACCAAAGGAATGGTTTGACAAGCAGGTTCAACCAAAGGAATGGTTCAATGGCTCAGTTTGACCAAGTAGTTCAATGCTTTATTTCACTCAGGTGATTCATTCCCTTTCTTTCAGTGTCTTTTGGTTCAATCAAATGGTTCGTCAATTGGTTCAAAGCCTTGTTTGAACCATTGAACCAAAATTTGGTTTAACATCTTGGTTTAATGAAAAGGTTCAATGTTTTGGTTGAAAGACATAGTTCAAAGGCAAGTTCAATGCTTAGTTCATTTAGTCACTTCATTCATTGAACCATCGACTTGAACCAACAGCTTGAACCATTTTTGGTTCAACTAATTGGTTCAACGTCTTGGTTTAATGAAATGGTTCATCACCAAAGTTCAAAGGGGTAGTTCAATGCAAAAGGAAGCTTCTCAAAGGACAAGTGCCCTTGTGGAGGACACTTAATTGATAAAATCACCCTTCAGAAGGGCTGTTTTCAAGGAAATCAAAAGGTAATTCTTTCAGATTTGTTTAAGGCATTTAAAATTGGCTAAGGCAAAATTCCTTTGGACTTTTGTTTGAAGTAATTCCTTCAGACAAAAAGTTTGAAAGAATTATAAGTGGCCACAGGCACAAAAAATCTGAAGACCAGTCAAAGACTTTGCGAGAATTTTCCTTGGACTTTTTGTCTGTGAAAATTTTCCCTAGACTTTTTATCCACAGGAATTTTCCCTAGACAAATTATCTACGAGAATTTTCCATGGGACAAATGTTTGCAAGAATTACCCGTGGGGGAAAACACTCGAGAATTTTCTAGAAGGATAGTTTGTGAGAGACTCAAATTGAAAGGGCTGTCGAAGGACCCCGAAGGGCAGGTGCCCTTGTAGGGGACTCTCGGTGGCCAAAGTAAAGGGCTCTTTCTGACCCATTCAAGGATCATTTATTAAGGCCTAAAAGGGAAAGTCCAATCTAGAGAAGTACCAAGCAAAAATCTAAAAGCTGAAAGAAGACTAAGGGGTGATGCACCCAAAGACGTCAAATTCAAGGCAGTGAACTAGTCGTTAAGAGCACAACGATGGGAATGTAAACGTCAATTTTAAAGCCCATCAAATAACTATTGATCCTTTGAATTTACAAACCCAAATGCATTCACAGACTTCAAGACCAAGACCAGTAAAAAGTGAGGAAAGACAAAATAATGAATGAATCCATGACCCGAATCAATTAACCAGAAAAGAAGGAACGATGAAGACAAGATCAGATCGCCAGGTGGACATTGAAAGTTGCAATCTTTCAATTGTGTGGCTTGTTTATCTACATTGAGAAGATCAAATGGGTAAAATTCCCCAAAGTTCCATCTTGTCTTCTTAATAGTTTTCCATGCAACATGATGTGTTTTTGTTCCTGAGCCCTCCTTCAAGTGGCTATATAAGGGACCCTTTCTTATTGTAAAAGGATCTCTTTTTTGACAATCTAAATGAAACTCTGCCCAAATTGAGAGGCATCATTGAGACTTTGTGCTTAGTCTATTGATCATATTTTGTTATTAGAATAAGAAACCAAGGGAATTTTTTATTCTTTGTGCTGTGATATCTTTGTTGTTGAGGAAATTGTTCTTATGTCTTTTTCCTCAATATATTTTCTGTTCCAATAATTTAACAAGCAGGATTAGTAAAATTAGTCAGGAAGGTGTCCTAAAGAATCAACTATGGAGAGACTTTGTGCTCCCATAGCTGCCTTTAGTGTGTTTTCTTTTCATTTCTATGTAAAGGACTTTGGGATGACTTTGTGCCCTCATTGTCCTTCATATATTACTCTTGAGCATTTCAGGTGGAGACTTTGTGCTGTATCTCAAATTGCTAGTTACTATGCCCTCAATTACATTCTACTTTTATTTCCAGGAGTATTCTTGTGGCTGTCTGAATTGTTCTTCTGAAAGAAGAGGAGTGTTGTCTATCATTTCCCTTGAGTTTTTCCTTTGTTTTACACACATCATCTCTGAAGAAAGAGAGATGGATGGCTTATTCTACCCTTGAGTATTATTTTTTGTTTACACATATATATAGCATATCCATAGGGAAGTTCCCCTTAATTAGAAGAGAGAGCAGTCTCCTTCTGATGTGATAAACTCACACATTTGGATGACTAATCTTCCTTCTTTGGCTGATCAAACCTATTTTGTTTATCAGTATGATGATAGACAAAATATTCAACCAATAGTTTTTGGTGACTCTGCTAGGGATTATAACCCATTATCATTATAACCCTTATCCATTATAGACTTTGGCGACTTGATTATTTGTCTTACTCATTATCCATTCATAGCCTTACCATTTACCATTCACCTCCACACTAACTGGGAAAGAATGCACAGTTTAAAGCCGCAAGCTTCAAATTAAATCAAAGTCAATTCTTTTCCATTTTTGTTTCACAATCTGGCAAATTCGAGGTATACACGAAGCTAAAGGGCTAAAGGTATCGTTGACCCTGTGTTTGAGCTGGTATAACAAAGTGATTTTGATCTGTTTCTTTCACCATCTTGTCTCCAATAAACCAAGAGCTTCCCTCCTACTAAAGCCAAATCTCC
Organism: Torreya grandis; assembly: GCA_037957365.1. Taxonomy (NCBI): domain Eukaryota; kingdom Viridiplantae; phylum Streptophyta; class Pinopsida; order Cupressales; family Taxaceae; genus Torreya; species Torreya grandis. The sequence goes on from JARHVA010000308.1 coordinate 5,110,395, forward strand.
ATTACCAGACGAAGTATCCACTTCTACTATTGATAAAGCTATGCCTATAATTACCCCTCTGAGATTTGTTATCCCTCCTTTTTAGAATCCTATAATGGTAGTACAAGGTCCCTGGGGTAATGCTTTTGGCCCTCTCAATCTTACTCCTCCTTTACATGAGCTTTCACGCAGTTATAAGAAGAATTTCCCTAAATTCTATGGTGACGGGAAAGTTCATCCTGATGAACACATTGCAGCATTCAGCATAACTTGTGGAGTAATTGGAGTAAAATTTGAAGATGTAGCAGTCAGATAATTTGTAGAAACATTACAAGGAGCTACTACAAATTGGTTTTATCATCTACAAGCTCAGTTTGTAACTGATTGAAATACTCTTAAAGCTAAGTTTGAAGCCAGATTCAAACCTACAGAAGATGCACATGCACTTCTGGCTCAACTTACACAGATGAAAAAAGAGCCATATGAGCCTATGAGAGACTTCATAGCCAAATTTGACAAATTGAGAAACAAAATTCCTATCATTGCTCGACCTATAGCTGAGAATCTTAAATGTTTCTTCATTCAATCTTAGTTATCATAAGTTAGTTTCCTCTTGAGACATGTTGGTCAAATAGATCTCGTTGTAGCTCAACATTTGGCCACTGAAGTATAATATGATCTCATATTAGCAGGGAAGATAAGAAGAGATCCAAATAGAAACAGAGCTTCATCATCTGCGTCTACAAGCACCACAGATCTAATGGTGCAGAAATTAGCAAATGAGTTGCTTGCTCTCAAAAAGCAAATGGCTCAAGGAATGTATTCTACTCCATACAGAAAGACATTCCCAAATCAGCCATATTAGGGCAATGCTACCAAGAATCAAGGGCAATAAAATCATCTTCTTCCTCCACATAGGAATCTTGCCTTTGAAGCACCTCCAACAAACTCGGTAGTTGGATATCTGGAAACAGAGCATGTTTCCTATTTCCAACTTGAGTTAGAGCAAGAAAATGGTGCTGATCTCTTTAGGGAAGATCTAGAAGAATTAGCTGGTGACTCCCACATTGGTTTCCTAAATTACCAGGATGAATCCATAAGTGAAGGTGAAGCAATCAAAGGATCATACGTAGTATTCACCTAGTCCCAGAATCAGTCAGCCTAGTAGGCTGACAAAGAGAAGATAGAGGAGTGACCCCAACCATCAATTTCAATTGCTGAGCAGAGAACCCCTCTTCCTTTTCAATCAAAGGACCCAATGATTACCAAAGAAGTAAGTACATCAAACATATCTGTACCTTTTACTTCAGCTTTACAAACTAGTCCTTCCCCTCCTGGAAATCAAAAGGATGAACTCCCATCCTCTCTTCCAAATCCATTCCAATCATTTGACATGATTGATCATGTCAAAGAATCCAAAATTCAAATGACTGAGTTTGAATCCCTACAAGTCAATCCTAAGCAATTGGACATTGATGGAAAACCAGATGCAGACTTGACTGAGACAAAATACGTGGTCACCCAAACATCAACCCTTGTAGCACAAATTTTGTCTGAGTCTTTAGGCAGGGGTAATTATTTCTTTACCATAGAGGATGTTCATGTTTCTATAGATGGAAGTCCTATAGCTAACAATCCATGAATTGATCCAAATCAGACTTCAAGAGAATTGGTAGGATACAGTATAAACAAGGAAGGATCTTCCATCTCTAATGAAGAGAAATCTGATAGGAGATCAACTTTTGATGATGACAAGAATTCTTCCACCAATGATGAAGTTGGGACTGTGTTGATATCTCCTCAAAGAGATATTCTTCCTTCATGTAATTTGCAAGTCAACATTTCTTCCACAGCTAGATACAAATCTCTGTTGCTCAGATTGAACACTTCTCAGGGTGAAGAAGTTAGACTCCTTCACATCAAAGGAGATACTGAGCTGATGGTTTGTTAGGAGTTTGATACGGACAATCCAATCATGTGCTAGACTAGACCAGCAGAACAAGAAATTATGATGGTGGACCATGCTACTACAAATCAAAATCAGGCAAAGGAATCCTTCACCAAGAGAGCAAGGAGTTATGGTTTTTGATTTGAAGACCACATCCTACCTTGGAACAACAAGAAGAAAAAGCCAAGGGGAAGACACACAAAATTGGTTTTGTGGTGGAGAGCTCCATTCACTTGTCACCATTTCTGGGGGCAAAATGTCTTCTTGTTGGTTTATCAGAATAGAGCACTATTTTCATTATTTTCCAAGAAGTAGCATCTGAAACACTTCAACTCTTGAAGTATCAGATCATTGCCTCTATATATATGTATATTTGTATAGTTTTTAATTCTATTTTGTTTTGTTTGTTTTCTTTTTGATGCCTTCTATTTTTGGGTAGAATGACTCCAAAGCCCAATGGTACACATGAAGACATTGGAGATTCTAGATTATACTCCTTTCAATTCATTTTGCAATTGACAGAAGTTCCCCAATTGGAGCCAGTTGTTATTCCCCAAAATTAGCAGTCATTTTTGGGACAACATTTGAACTATTTTGGTCTTATAGACCAAAATTGTCTCTTCCATTTCCAAAATTTGTCTTAGACATTCAAATTCCTCATTTTCCAAGCTTCTCAAAAAATCTACAGACTTTGTAGGCTTGAATCTATGGACTCAATAGGCTTGAATCTACGGGCTCTACAGGCTTGAATCTATGGACTATGCAGGGTTGAATCTACAGACTCAGTAGGAAGAAAAATCTACAAACTCTACAGGTAGGTTCATTTTTATAGGTTCAAAGGCTTCTACAGGTGGTTTCAGTCAAAAGAATTAGTTTTTCAATACTTAGTCATTTTTTACGGTTGTTTCAGTGCCTTGGTTCAAACATAAATCTCCATCGGCAAACATCAGCAACAGGTTCAACACTTGGTTCATCCTCTGGTTCAACGTCTTTTGGTTCAAAGGATTGGTTCAAAGCCTAAGTTCAATAAAAAAATGTCTATCGGTAAACATTCAAGAAAAAAGGACTTGAACCATTGAACCGTTGAACCATTAAACCACTTTGGTTCAAAGGTTCAATGGGTTCAAGGTTCAACAAGTTCAATGTCTTTGGCAAGAGTTAAGCGCTTCATCAAGGTTCAAAGTTCATTTGCTTCAATTCGTTCATCGGCTTCAAAAAACTTAGCCATAATCAAGGCATCTTGAACCATTGAACTATTGAACCATTGAACCACTTTGGTTCAAAGGTTCAATGGGTTTAAGGTTCAATGGCAGGTTCAACCAAAGGAATAGTTCAATGGCTCGGTTTAACCAAGCAATTCAATGCTTTATTTCACTCGGGTGGTTCATTCCCTTTATTTCAACATCTTTTTGTTCAATTAAATGGTTCATCAATCAGTTCAAAGCTTTGTTTGAACCGTTGAACCAAAACTTGGTTTAATATCTTGGTTCAACGAAAAGGTTCAATGCATAGTTCATTTACTCAGTTCATCCACTTGGTTCATTCAGTCAGTTCATTCATTTGAACCATCGGCTTGAACCATTGGCTTGAACCATTTTGGTTCAAAGCCTTGGTTCAACTGATTGGTTCAATGAAATGGTTCAATTGTTGGTTCAAAGGCAAGTTCATAATGTTTGGTTCAATGTTTAGTTCATCAGCTTGTTTCATCCAATTGAACTATCGGCTTGAACCATTTTTGGTTCAACGTCTTGGTTCAACAGATTGGTTCATCACCAAAGTTTAAAGGGGTAGTTTAATACAAAAGGAAACTTCTTGAAGGACAAGTGCCCTTGCGAAGGACACTTAATCAACAAAAGCACCCTTCGAAAGGGTCATTTTTCAAGGAAGTCGAAAGGTAATTCTTTTAGATTTGTTTAAGGCATTTAAAATTGGCTAAGACATAATTATTTAAGATTTTTGTCTGAAGAATTCCTTCAGACAAAAAGTCTAAAATAAATCAAAGAAGTGGTTTTTTCAAAGACTTGTTCAAAGACTTGGTGGAACAAATAATTTCGTAGACTTTTTGTCCATGGGAATTTTCCCAGACTTTTTGTTTGCGATAATTTTCCCTGGGAAAATGTCTGTGGGAATTTTCCCCAGGAAAATGTTCGTGGGAATTTTCCCTAGGGAAAATGTCGATGGGAAATGTTCATGAGAGGAAGTGTCAGAAAAGCCTGGGGGAATTTGCAATTGGCCGCCGAAGGACCCAATTTGAAGACACTTCCTAAAGCTGAAGGGGCACCCGAAAAAGCCTGAAAGTCATTTAAAGACTACCTAAAGGATAGATACCCTTGTGGGAGGCTATTTCAACTCAAAATAGTTCATTTCTCAAGGCTCAAAATGGCAAGTCCAATCTGGAAAAGTGCCAAGCAGAAAGCTGAAAGAAGACCAAGGGGTGATGTGCCCGAAGACGTCAAATTTAACACAACCAACTAGCCATTGGAAACATAGTGATGGGCATGTGAACGTCAAATTGAAGTCAAAAAAATAACTATTGATCCTTTAAACTTATAGATTAGAATGCATTCCCAAAATTTAAGACCAAGACCAACAAAAAGCGAGGAAAGATAGAACAATGAATGAATCCAGGACCCAATTCAATTAACCAGAAAAGGAGGAATGATGAAGACAAGATCAGACCGCCAAGTGGACATTGAAATTTGTAATCTTTTAATTGCATGGCTTGTTTATCTACATTGAGAAGATCAAATGGGTAAAATGTCCTAAAGTTCTAGCCTGTCTTCCTAATAGTTCCCAATGCATTATGATGTATTACTATTCCCAAGTCCTTCTTGAAGTGGCTATATAAGGGACCCTCTATTATTGTAAAAAGGATCTCTTTTTTGATAATTAGAATGAAACTCTACCCAAATTCTAAGGCATTACTGAGACTTTGAGCTCAGATTGCTAATCATATTTTGTTACTAGAATAATAAAGCAAGTGACTTTTCAGACTTTGTGCTGTAATATCTTTGTTGTTGAGGAAAATGTTCTTATGTCTTTTTCTTCAATATATTTTCTATTCCTTTAATTCAACAAGCAAAATTAGTGACAACAGTCAAGAAGGTGTCTTAAAGAGTCAAGTGTGGAGAGACTATGTGCCCCCATAATTGCCTTTAGTGTGTTTTCTTTTCATTTCTATGTAAAGGACCTTGGGGTGATTTTGTGCCCTCATTTTCCTTCGTATCTTACTCTTGAGCAATCCAAGTGAAGACTTTTTGCTGCATCTCGATTTTCTAGTTATTACATCCTTTGCTACATTTTGTTGTTACTACCAGGAGTATTCTTGTGGTTTGCTGAAAGTACTTGTGAAAGAAGAGGGGTGTTGTCTATCATTTCCCTTGAGTTTTTCCTTTGATTTGCATGCATCATCTCTGAAAAAAGAGAGATGGATGGTTTGTCCTACCCCTGAGTATTATTTCCTATTTATATATATAGCTTATCTATAGGGAACCTCCCCTTGATGAGAGGAGAGATTAGTCCCCTTCTGATGTGGTAAACCTACACATTTGGATGACTAATCTTCCTACTTTGGCTGATCAGACCTATTTTGTTTATTAGTACGCTAATCGACAAAATATTTAACCAATAGGTGTAATATCCTAAAGACAAATATGGATTTATTCCTAAGCATTCGTGTGATGTAAAATATGAATCATGGTTTTACATGTCCAACAAACCTAAGGTGTTTGATCTAAACCAACACTAAAGGAAGGATTTAGACTCTTCATGGTTTACTTGGTCTAATCTTCGATAAGGAGAAGATCGATTTCTTCAACATTTGCACCATGCTCTATTGGATGTACAAGATATCTTATTTTTTGATCTTATGCACGATTGGGTGATTTTTGTGCTCCCTAACACCTTCTTATTGGATCACTATCCTATCTATTTCAATATTGATTATTCTACCCTGGAAGTTAGGCATGCTAAAACCTAGCTATATATCAATATTATTAACCTTAAGCATGAGATAATTGTCAGACATATTGTTAGAATTTGGAATTTGATTCCTAGGTCAAATGGGGAATTTATCTAGATATAGTTATGGGTAGATGATCTTGCTCACATTACCACCCTTCTTCATGCTTATAGTAAACAAGCCTCTCTCATTCAATAGTGTCTTCATAATGTTATAAACCATGAATAACTTTGGTTATCATAGGAGCTTGAAGCCTCTCTTTTTAATGTGCATTTAAAAACCAAAGCAATTCATTGACATCATAATCTATAATTTGAAGAGGCATAAGAATGCAAAGGAGCTAAACTTTGAGCTCAGATGCATTAGATAAAATTTGGGGATAAAGTCACTAAGGAATTTTTCTCTCTCTTATATTATATAAGGTTTGTTGATGTAATCAAATCTATTAAGGAGGGATCTACTATATTTACTAAATTCCTTGACATTTTGAAAGTTTTTATTCATTATTATCATGGTGTTTTTTATCCCAAACCAATTTTCCTGAGCATGAAGCTACTCTTTCCTAATGCTTTCAATTTGTCCCTTGTAAAGTTTCTAATGCTTAGTGGTTTGAATATTATTAAAATATAACACTTGAATGGTTTGAAATAAGTATTTATGTATATGGATACAAATAAAACATTAGGAATTGATGGATTCACTTATGAGTTCTACCATACCTTATGGGATACTGTGGGTCCAAATATTTATAGGTTTATTATGAAGTGGTGTTAAATAATTATTTTGGACATGTTATAAATCAAGGTAACATTATGTTTACTCCCAAGGATGGTTATTATGATGCTATTACTAAGTAGGGACCTACTACTCTTATCAATGTATCTTATAATATAATTTCTAAAGTGTTGAATCATAGACTTATGCATCTTCTTCCTTTCATTTTTTTAAGTGAGAAAACAAGATTTATCTAGCATAGATACATTCTTGACAATGTCATTGATGTAAAGGAAGGCATGCGATGGGATTGTATTTCCTTTGAAAAGGCCATGTTTGTTAATATTGATTTTGATAAAATATATGACCACATTGAGTGGCCTTCTATTTTAGCCATGCTCCAAGCTCTTTATTTTGGTCCTAAGTTTTTTAAGGTGGTTGATATGATTTTTCAAGATGCTAGGGAATATTACTATTAATATAACCCAGTCCTCTTAGTTTGAGATACATTAATCTATTAGGCAAGGGTGTCCTTTGAATCCTTCACTTTATGTGTTAGTAGCTGGAGGGTTTAGCTATTTGCTAGCTAATTATGCCTATATAGGATTGGTGAAAGGAATATCTCTCCCTAATTATGAACAAAAATTGTTAAATGGTCACATAGTTGATGACTCTTTTCTCACTCTCCAAGAAGTAGAAGAGTCAGTTAAGAATGCATTAATAATGCTATGGATTATGCTCATATTTTTTGTTTAGCTCTAGATCCTCCAATCAATGAAAAAATCTATTGCTATCACTAGCCTCTCTCTCTAGAACACCCTTGGATAGAGGAATATCATTGGTAGTGGCTTTTTCCAAGTGTTCAATTTAAGTTCCTTGGCATTCCTTTTGATTTTATGGATTCTCTTATTGAAATGTGGTCCTACATGGTTTAAAAGGTTGAGAAAAAAATATTTTTAGATCACAAAACCATTTTCCTTGGTGGATAAGTTTTAAATTTAATCTAAGGTGTTAAAATATATGCATGTTTATATTATTCAAGTTGGGTTCCTTCTAATTCTACCAATGGTAGACTAGAAAATCTTCTAATATATTTATTCTAGACTAATTCTAAAGGTCATAAAGGCTTTCATATTATTTCTTATAATATTTGTTGTTTTCTTAAAGAAGTAGGTAGTTTGGGCCTCCTCAATATTAATATTCAAGGTATTAATCTTAGTATTAAATGGTTTATTCAAGTATTGGAAGATGATAATTCTTGGAATATCTTAAGTCATCATTGTATTTCTTAGGGGGTTCCTTGTGGTAGGCATGCATGGCAAGGCCTTGGGATACATACTATTTTGATTACACATGTTCCTATCAAAATTAATGATATTTTTGTCATTTAGAGAATTTGGAAAGTTTTATATAAAATCAAGCCCCATATCATTTGGGTAGGTGAGGGTTTCAATAATGGTATTTCTCCTAATTCATGTTCCCTTTAGTCAACACCTTACCTAAATTTTCCTAATGTTCAATTTGTTTTGGTACCTTGCATCAAAGGCTTAAGGTTATTCAAGAAAAGTGTGAAAAACATTGGGAAAATTTTATGTAAAGTGATCCATTATTTTATTCCTTAGTAATAGGTTCATAATAAATTTGAACTAAATAATACAAATGTTGGATATATTGCAAAGATTGAAGGTTCCATACCTTATGAGTATCTTCATAAGATTTGAGTTAACTCCATACTCCATTACTTCTTAGTGGAAGGATTGACATTGGACTAAGACCACTCTTTTTACTCATTATTCTCTTTGTCTAGGGTATAATATTTTAGCTCCCCAATATATTTAAGATGATACTCTAAATTAGTGATGGAACCTTTGGTATAGCCATATGGTTTGATCTAGAAAGTTTAACACTATATGGGATGCTCCTATTGAGCTTAAGAAGCATCATTTTATTTTGTGTATTCTCTATCATAGTTTATATGTGGGTGAATATATTAAGCACATGGGGGTTTCAAATCCCATTTTATCAAAATGCCATTAACCTAAGATAATTAAGTATATTTTTTGGTTCTGCTCCCATGTGTAGACTATATGGAAATGAATTCATGCCCTCTTTCATTAATTTATGATTGATTTTTCTACATGTAATATGTATTTCTCAGGGGGAATATACTCTTATTCCTACAATATATAATAGATTTTGGCATATTTTTCATGCTAATATTCATTTTCAAATCTAGAAACCTAGAAATTATGCTTGTTTTAATCATGAGGAAATGGAATGTAGTTTTTTAATTACTAACAAAGTTACTATCATTTACAATGTTACTATCTAGATTCAAATTTTTACTAACAAAGTACACTTGGAAATTTACCACCTATAGTGATTGTTTGAGAATCATGGAATGCCATGTGTGTAGTTAGTTGAGATCCTCTAGATCTTCCACATCTATAGTCACCTCCTCATGGGTGAGGGCATGTTAATCTCATGGAATCATTATAGGAACATATAAATGGTCTTATATATTCACTAATCACTACATCACTAGTCATATATTAAAATGATTAGTCACATGGCTTTACCATAGGTGGAGGTTATGGAAGAGACTGGGGCCATCCCTCATAAGACAAATATCTACAACTGGATATTGTTATTTCACCTAAAATACATAAAAAATATATCAATAATATTCAACTGAATGATGTGTGGGATCTCTTAACTTTGAATAAAGACCCCCTACTCAAGGTGGACTAGGTGACAAGCTGTATGAACCACCTCTTCTGCCTCCTCATTCATCCCACATCTTTGTTGTCAAAGAATAATTGCTCTCTTTATTTGCTTGTACTTTTATGTGCATATTTTGTTTATTACACACTTGTAATAGTTTGATGTGACATTTTTTATTAGTCATTATTGACCCTTTTATTGGATTTGATCTTCCCTGAGGATTTCTTACCTTAGTTTAACTATGCTTTTAGGGTGTGACTTTTCCACCTATTTTTTTTATATGACTAGAAGTATACTTTTTTATATTAATATAAATACATTTCAATAAAAAAAATCACACTTTTTGGAAATGAAATGGACTATTGATATATGGGTTGGAAGATTTGTAAGGAAAAGTAAGAACACTCACACAAGTACCAAATGTCTTTACTAAATCAAATTGATAAACATAAAATGCATGTAAACTTAAATAGTAAATTTTATTATTCACACAATATAAATAAAAACTAAATTAACAAATCAAGGTTTTAAACACAATAATTCCTTATGAGGGAACACTCCTCAATCAGATTTGAGTTATAATCCTTCCTTTTGAAAACACATGTTTTATGTCAAACCAATTCTTTTTTCATTAAACAATTTGTATAAATGTGAGTATTACTATAGTATTTTTTAAAAAATAATTCAATCTCTAATCTCTATCCTATATGCACTTCAATATTAAAAACTTCATTATTACTATGTTCTACCTACATCTCTTAAATCAAGGTATGTGGTTTATTATTACACAGCTAGTTATAAAAGAATCTATGGAGATAATCTATTCATGATATATAAAAAACCAATGGGTTTCAATAGAGAATAGAGAATTCAATTACATGGTTACAAAAATAGAGAAGCACAGTCTATAGAGAAGGAAGTGATATTGACATATTTGGTTATTGATATATTATTTATAGATTATATGATCCATCTTCATGATTAACTAAAATACACAAATCAGCATGTTTAAAAACATATCATTATGATTAACTATTATTGTTATGTTATAGGCTATAAAAACTATCATATAGTTGTTATGGATTGATCCAATTGTGTTTTTAGTTGATATAGATTCCATCAGTAATGGTGCCAATGGTTATGCATTTGCTAATTATTTATGCAATTTATACAACATCCATTAGTGGTTAATATCATAAGCAATCATCAACCCTATAGTTGTTATGTGTCAAAATAGTCAACCAAAATAGTTACTAAGGTTTTCCTACCTAATTTCTATAGGTTGTATGTGTTACTTGTAACTCATCAATTTTCCATGCTATCTAAATGGATAAAATTAGTATCAAATCCAAAATAATACTAGAGTTACCTAATGTAATATTTATTCATAAAATGATAGTTTTTATCATAAAACATATTAAAATGCACATCATATTTATTTAGTACAATTAGATAAGGGATAGTACAAATTACAACTTTATATACTTGGGAATGGTAGTGGGAAGTCAAAAAAGAGGGTTATATAGTTATTTTAATGGATAATTTCATTAACTCATCACTCACCCCGACTAAACATGTTTTTAGTCGTAGAGAAACCTAAACCTTTGTACATGGGAGTAAAGTATCTAGAAATAAAATGGATTTGTTTCACCTATTCTCTACTTTATACAAATCCCAAAATTTTCTTATACCTTTTCCCATTTCCTCTTGTTAGATTTTTCATCAAACTATTATATTCCCCTTTGATCTAGAATGGGAAATTAAAAAAAGGAGTTTGGCAAGTTATGCCAATCTAACTCAAACTATTTCTTCTTGAAACATCGATATATTTAGTGAACCTATTGAGAGCTCCCTTAAATTATATCTTGAAAATTGATATTAATTTTTCAATTCTAGAGAAGGTCACTCCATATAATCTAATATACTCTAAAGGATTCTTGGGTTACTTGGGCCATCAATGCTAGATATTAATTTTAGACATTTATTTGTCCTTTCTAAGCTCTTTCAACTACCTCCCTTTTGTTCATTAGCATGATATAGTCTTATTCTATTATATTTTGTCTATTATCCTCCCATATAGTCATTAAAGTATTTTATTTCTATTTTAATGGTACTCTACCAATTCTTTACCTATTTTCCTCTCATTAGTAAGATAATAATAAAAATATATCGATATACATCACCTAATTATAGATTTGGGTTCCACTGTAGGTAATTGGGAATAACATAGTTGTGTATATAAAATTCACATAATTTATATTGAGTGATACTACTATACAATTCAAAAAATAACCTAGGTTCACTTAGCATTTTGCGAAGATCTTAATAATTTCACATAAACTAAAATTTTATCTATTGTTATTCAAGTTATATAGCATATACCCTTGTAAGTGGTCTAAAATTCATGAGTTTTACTATTATTTGACTCATGTATTCTATATTTTATTGAAAAAGTATGATTTTTAACGTATTCTCCTCATCCTTTTTTTTTTTCAAATCCTTGGTTTCATATTTCAATTGATTGAACTAGTTATGTCATTGAAGGTCCAATGTCTATATCCTAACATATATTTTCATGAATGCCTTATGACTTGGCCCTTATGTCTGAGTGAAAATAGATGAAAGAGTCTTATTTATATTTATTATATCCATAGGATATCCCTATAGTGTGAATTGAAATATATGGTCTTTAATATGTCTACCCTATACTTTTGATACCATATCCAAAGTATCCAACCCATTTCCTTAGTTTATAATTATTTGATTCATATTATAAGGGATTCAATTTACCTCAAGCATTATAACATTATATGATTTAATAACTCATATTCTTGACAGAAAAGGTATGGTTAAATGTCTCCCCAATCTATATTCAAATAAAGTTGATGCATACAAGTCATATATTCTTTGGATAGATAATATAGAGTCTTTACCTATCAAAAAATGGGGAGAAATCACACCTTTGGATCTAGTTCATTTATATTTATGTGGACCAATGTCTTTCATAATTATTGCTAATAATTTGTATTTTATTTCCTTCATAGATGATGTTATAAGGTTTATGTGGGTATTTATGTTGAAAGTAAAAAAGTTGAGATATTTCAATTTTTTTTAAAATTTAATATTTATCTAAAAACTAATTTGGACATTCTTTTAAGTCCCTTAAAATATATAGAGGATGTGAATTTGATTTCTAATGAATTTCATGAGTTTTGTTCTTCACATAAAATCAAAATATAGCTAACTAATCCTTACACAACACAACATAATGGTTTAGAAAAAACAAATAATATATACATCATTGATTTATAAAGGAGTTTATTTTATAATAAAAAATTAGAAATGTCTTTTTGGGATAATGTTGTAAAAACAACAATCTACATCATTAACATAAGTTATACAATGGTAGTCAAAGTCAAGACACCTTATAAAGCATGGTAGGGTATAAAAATGGATGTATATTATCTAAAGGTATTTGTTTGTTTATATTTTTTACATAATCCATATGAAAATAGTAAAAAATTAGATCCAAAGTGTATTCTTCATATTTTTACATTTTATATTCAAGAAATCAAAGCATAAATGTTTTATAATCCTACTAGTAAATCCATAATTATATCTACGGATTGTAATTTTTTAAAAAATGGGATGTATGTTGATTATGATAATATATATAAATAGGGAATAATTTAATGGGTTAAGGCTATAAAATTTTATATTCAGGTTTACAAACTCCTACACATGTATCTAGTTCAACAGGAAAAAATACTAGCACTTCATAAGAGACTAGTCATCCATCTTCAACAACTCCAAGAAATTATAAGTGGTTGTTAAATACACATCCATTAAATAAAATAGTATATGAAAAATATAATAATAATAACAACAACTAAATATTGGTAAGGTAATTTTTTTTTTATGTTGCTTATGGTGAAAATATTGTGTTTGCATTGTCATCTGTGGCTAATGAACCTAGAAGTTATCTACAAACTAGTAAAAATAAAGAATGGATTGATGTTATGAAATTTGAGATGGATTCATTTGATAATAATGATACATGGAATATTATTTATCCTTCATATGATAAATATGTTATTTGAATTAATTGGGTATATAAGATTAAATTCAATAGTTATAGGATGATTGATAAGCTAAATGCTAGATTAACTATAAAAGGGTTTGCACAAACATATGGGGTTGACTATGAGAACAATTATGAACTTGTGACAATCAAGATAATATAATACTATTTATTTATATATCTAATCATAAAGGTTTTAAAATCCATCAAATGTATATAAAAAGTGAATTTTTAAATGGAATGATTAAAGACTAAGTATATGTGGGGTAACCACATTGCTTTGAGGTAAATGGTAAAGTGTTTTCAGTATATAAGTTGAATAAGAATCTTTATAGGATGAAACAAGATTTAAGATATTTTTACTCAAGAATTTGTCATTATTTATTATACAAAATCATTTTTATAAGTCAAAATTAACCAACTCTTTATATACAAGCATTGTGTTTTAATGTGTTATATGTCTATCTCTATGTATGTGTCTTGATATTTATAGGTAGCTATATAGGGATGTTGAATAGCTCAAAGGAAGATATGAAATTATATTTTTGAGATGATTAATATTTGACCTAATAACTATGTTCATCACATGAAAATCCATCAAAATAAAGAATAATTATTATTTTTCAAGCTAAATATGCCCAATACATGTTAAAGAAGTATAATCTTCAAGATTCTAATCTCATGGACACTTTGTTTTAAAGTGGAGAAAATATAATTATATATTTTATGATTCATTAAAATTATTAAAATATTTTTATAAGAATGGTTTTAGGTCTAACATGTGCCACTATGACAACACTCGATATCAGTTATGGGGTTTCACTACTTTCTAGATTTATGAGATATTTGAGACTCACACATCTACAAGTAGTTAGTTACGTAAAATAAAATTATAATCATGGTATTAATTTTTTTACAAATATTTAATTATTTCTAATTGAATACATAAATTCGTATTGGTAGGATATCTTGATGACAAGAAGTCAAATTTGGGTTATCACTTCACATTGAGAAATGGGTTGATTTTATTATCTTCAAAGAAGCAAGCTATAGTTGTTGTATCCTCTACTGATGTAGAATATATAAATATTAAATATTCTAGGAAAAAAATATCATAGTTTATAAGACTCTTAGGTTATATGTGAGAGGCTCAACTTGAGCCAACATATATTTTTGTGATAACAATGGGGAAATACAATTGTCCAATATTTAGTTTTCCAGGCTAGAATTAAGAATATTTAACTCAAACATCACTATGTCATAGGATTGGTTAATGATTTTTTATAATTGAATATGCAATAAGTAAGATAATTTTTTTATATTCTCACCAAGGGATCACATAAACATAATCATGGAAGACTTAGGGATATGATATGTATTTCTAATCTTTGCATGAGAGGGTAGAATGTTGAGTATGATGCCAAAGTGGGAAATTGATTTTTAATTTTATAATCAATTTATTTTGTGTTTTATTTTCTTAATATGGTTATTTAATTTATTTTTTTCCTTGATTAACTATTTGGTCTTTTCAAAAACTTCCTAAAAATAGATATAAGTGCCACTTAGAGTCCAGTTCAGTGAATGTGTAGTTAAATGAGCTCAAATACTTATCCATTCATCCTTGAGAGGAAAGGATAAAGTTTAGAGATAACTAAAATTAAATTCTTTTTAATCAATTTCATACTTTACAGGGATTTTTATCATCTAAATTATCTAGTGTGCATGTTTATGCTTACTTGATGAGAAAGGCACCTTGCATAATGACCATATCTTATCAAGGAGTCAATATTGTTATATTGAGTTTATTTTTAGATATTTAGTCTATTTTTAGGTATATTTTTTTAGGTTTTCACTTTATGATTTATCTTGTTATAAATTGTCATGCAAGTTACTTGTAATTGGCTAGTTTTAGTCACTTTTTTTTATAAAATGCGGTGCACTAGCCTAGCAACATAATTATTCTTGGAAAATATTTTTAAATTATTTTATATCTATTTTTAATTATAATTATTAAAAAATTAAAACCAAAAATCTTTTTAATCTTAATTTAAAGTTATTCAATGCATTATTTTTCATCAATGACAATTACAACACTACTAAATTAACAACTAGTAAATTTGGGATACAATGGATGATATATAGCTTCATTTTAGGACTAAATCAAAGTTTATTTTCACTACCTATATAAATATAAAAATTTCACTATGATTTAAAATTTAGATTCATCTTTTGGTACTTAGAGGTTTAATATCTCAAAAAAAGAAGGGTTGTTATGCCTTCCTGACTTGTAAATGTGTTTGGTTCAAGGTTGGGAGTTTGATTACATGGTTGAAAGTTAATGATGAAAATAAGAGAAACCTGAGGGAAATATTTATGAGGTTATGTTATTATAATTTAGGTAGGTTTTTTAATAATTCTCCATAAATGAATGTTTACTTCATCTACCTCTATGGAATAATTCTTATATTCCATTATTTCATTTGTCTGAGTTAGTGGAATAGAATTATTATTGGGGATTGGCATAGGTTGGGTAGGAAAATAATATTATCTAGGGTCTAATAAGTTATTTGGAATGAGATATGGTCTATTATTAGGAATTAATACAGGTTTTTATGGTTGTGCTTGTAATTTTTGTATGAAACTAGCATGTGGGATTTACCATACCTATTACCATTGGTTGGAAGGGTATTTCCATTAATGATTTTTATTTAGGTCTGACAATGATTAGTTTTTACATAAGATCATGATGTATTTCCATTTATAATTTTTTTTTAGGTCTTTCCATGATTAATTTCATGTCTTAAAATTGATTACTTTCACTAACTGTCAACCTCAAGTTCATATACATGGCAAGGTGTAAGCACTATATATGTAACACTATTTATTTCTAAATATTTAGGGAATATAATTTTAATATATGAAAAAACTCTTGCATAAAATATATTTCATGAAAGTAAAGTGTCAGAAAGGAAAATGCACTTGATTTATATGAAATCACACATGCTAGAAATGAAATGAATTATTGATCTATGGGTAGGAAGCTTCTTAAGAAAAATTAATGACACTCACACAAGTACCAAGTGCCTTCACATAATCAACTTAAGTAATTAAATACACATAGAGAATTCAATGTGAAACTTTACAATTTACACAACATAAATAAAAACCAAACTAACATATCATGATTTACACAACATAAATAAAAAATAAACTAATAGATCATGATCTTTACCATAATTTGTTATAAGGGGCCCTCTTGAGTCAAAATTAAGTGAAAATATTTCCCTTTCAATAAATTATTTTACATAAAACTAGTTATTATTTTGTTAAAGGATCTTGTAGTAATGTGATTCTTGTTTCAATAAAAGATTTAAAATAATTAACATTGTACTCTCTATCTTATATGTAGTTCAATATCAAAAAAATTGTTAGCCTTATGTTCTTCCATTATATATTAGAGGGGGTAAGTTTATGGTTACATACATGATCACAAAATAATATATGGAGATAACTTATTCATGCTACATGAAACACCAATCACTTTTAGAGAAGAACAAATCAATCAGCTATGTGATAATAACAAGAGAAGCATGATCCATATATAATAAAGTGATAATGACATATTTAGGCATTGATATAATCTTTCCATATTATAGGATCCATATTCATGATTGAATAATTGTCATAACTCAGTAAGCGTTATAATATAACACTATGTTATAACCATTGTGGTTATGCTAGAGGGTGAAACAACTATCTATAGTTTTTATGGATTGATTTAGTTGTGCATTTATTTAATATGGGTTCCATTAGCAATGTTTTCAATGGTAATGTGTTCACAAATTATATATAAAATCACTATGGTATTCATCAATTTTTTATACATGTTTAAACCATCAATCCCATAGTTGATACAAGTTATAATAGTTATTTGCTACAATTATTGTGAGTTAGCCTATCCAGTTTCTACTTGTTAGCCTACCTAGTTGCTATAGGTTGGGCTTCCCAATTTCTATGGTTTAGTTGTGTTCCATATAACTCATGATTTATACCAGCTATCTAAACATGTTGAATTAGGAGTAAGTACAAAATAGTAATACAAGTACTTGATACAAGTTTTATTCATAAAATAATAGTTTAGTCATAAAACATAAAGATATGCACATCATATTAATTTATTAATATTTTACAAGGGATGATGAGAAATACAAATTTATATGCTTAGGAATGATAGTAGTAAGCTAAAAAAATAGGTTACAATATGTCTTTTAATGGATAATTTCCTTTACTCATCAATAATCTAAATAATGTTTATGAGGTGAATAATCAAAATCATGTTCTACATATATAGAGCCAACTACATTATCTCAAATTGAAATAAAAGGAAAAAATTTAATCTTTCCTACATTGTGTGGATTTGGCCTTGATGAGCATAGTTGTAGAAGTATTTGAGCACTCAATAGTCCATGAATCCAAAGATTCTAGATTAGAAAGATGTCATGAATTTAGAGTATAAATCTTTTAAGAGTAATAACACATGGTAACTTCTTGAATTCCACTAGGGAATAAGTCCATCAATTACAAATGGATCTTCAAGAAAAAATACAAGGAAAATAGAATATGAGATTAATTTTTCTCTAATAGCCAAGATAAATACAATCATAATGATATTTACTATGGATACACATTCTAGGTGTGAAGTTCATTATATGGATGTCAAAAATGCCTTCCTAAATGAATAATATGGGGATAAGTATTCATTAATCAACTATAAGCTTATGCCATACTTGGTAAAAAAGACAAGGTGTGTAATCTTACAAAGTCATTTTATTTTCTCAAATAAGATCCTAGAGATTGGTACATAAAAATCAATGAGCATATCATTCATAATGGATTCCAGAGTAGTATATATGATCCAAACCTCTAACTAAAATAGGAATGGGAGAGGTTTTTATAATTTTTGTTTATTTCAATGATCTAGTCCTAAGAATAATTTCAATGAGTTTGATAGATTCATCAAATAATGATATCAAATAGTCATATGACATGACAAATCTTGGGATACCACACTGGTGTCTTGGTTTGGGAATATGGAAAAAGGGACCACTTATTTATGTATCAAATGAATTATATCATAACTTTTTTAGAAGTTTAGAATGATGGATTAGGGAAAATGTTAGTGACCCGTATAAAGATTAACTTGGGTTTTTTTTGGAAAATCTCTAAGTATGTGTTTTAAAAATATAGAAAAGGTTAATAAATGGTGTTTAGGTGAGAATAAAAATGGATAGGTGAATCATAATATGACATATAAGCTATAAGTGCATGCAAATATACAAAAAACCTATAAACACTTCATCCCTTTTTTGCTACTAAAAGTTTCCATTATGAATGTATGGGTGGATGTCTGTTTATATATAATGGTGAATAAACTCATATTGATTGTAGACGGAGTGGAAAACTATATTTATATGTATGAAATTCATTTTGAATAGTAGGTTAGTTGACATATAAAAATAACTTACACCCAGATAATCTAGGTGAATCTATGTTATTCACCACCCCCTAAAATATCTAGATGTCAATTTTTGAAATTGAAATATTTGATAATTAACAAAGAATAGCCACTAAAATTTACCCTATGATGGATTTTAAAAAAAAACATATGGAGACAAGACTTAAGTTTCCTCTTACACATCCATCATCACCAATATTTTCCACTCTCTATTGACACTTTATTAAGAGTCTCACTTGCCTAACCCACACTAGGTCAGATATTAGTTATACTATTAGCTATCTTTCACACATCATGTAGGTGTCAAATTTAAGATAATATAAAGTAGCTACATGGATATTTTAATATATTTAAGGAATAATTGATTATGTCCTAGAGTACAGAAAGAATGGTATTTTTTTTGACATGTTTCACTAACTCAGATCATACAAGTTTAATTAACGATAGAAAATCCATTTTTATATTTGTGTTATTTTTGGGATCTATTCAAATATCATGGGGGAGGAAGTAGCATAATTTTATTTCTCATTATTCTAATAATTTTTAATATTACCCTAAAATACGAGTTACAAATTTTTAGGGTTATGTTGCATACTTTTAGGATTGAGAGTATCTCAAACTTAGCCAATGGTTATGTATTGTGTTAGTAAAGGTGTTATTAAAATTGTTCAAAATATAGTACTTCATGAATTCATGGATCACATAAAATTACACGTTCATTTCATTGGTGAACATGTTCACACACAAAATATCTAGCTACAATATTTATTCATTTAAGATCAGTGTGTAAATGTGTTTACCAAGGCACATTTGAGGCATTGATAAATTATCTCTCTTCAAATTTTAATAGTCTAATGAAATAAGTGGGAATGTTAGAATAAATTTATTTTATTAATTAATAATTTTATTTAAAATTAAAAAATATGCAATAAAACAACTTACTTATTAGGGTAGCTTATATAAATACACATTTTTTGTTTGTTAACAACACTATTAGTTGTCTAGTTAGTTTATGCTTTGGAACTTTTGTAGGAGTCATGGAATTTTTTTATAACTATTGTATTTTTTATTAATGAAACATTGACATGGTTTGTTGTAAGGTTGAATTAAAATTATTTTGATTGAAAATATGCCTCTTACAAAATAATATTATGTTCACGATTCAAATAAATACATCAAAAATATTATTATATAGATTTATGACATATATTTGAACATTTATGGAAACATAATGTACACTTATATTTGAATAAATGTGTATTTTGAGCATATTTAAGAAAAGTATTGGGTTATAACATATCTCAAGCAAGAATATAAGTATACCCAAATAAGGTCATACACACACACACACACACACACACACACACACACACACACACACACACACACACACACACACACACACACACACACACACACACACACACACACACACACACACACATGCAACTACTAAATGGATTAAAATAATTATGAGGTATACTAGGATGGATTCATTCAGTAAGATGTGTGGTTAGTTAGCAGATAAGACAACCATCCACACACTTACTAAAGGAAAATATAAAGTTTCAATGAGATGGAAATTTTCAAATATTTTTTGATAAAATAAATTAAAATTTATTTAGTTCACTTATTCTCATTATTAAAATATAAGATATGCCTTTCTCATTATAAATTTATGTTATAAATTATGCCTTATAGAAATTTTTGGCACAATACAATGTTGATCACAAAGAGTGTACAATCTATTACATAATTTTTACTCTAGTAGACTACAAATGAAATTCGTTAGTGTATGGTAATTATAAACTTGTGGTCAATAGAGATTCAAATATATATCAAATAATAAAAGAAATGTTAATTTCATACTTTAATACAATTTTAATTGAAAACATAACCCATAAGTATAATCGACACATTTATGTTATGGATAGTGTGTCTTTTATGATTACCATTGACATAAATGATGACATCATAAATTTTACAACGTGAAAATTTAAAAAATAGTTAGTTACAATACTAGATGTAGATTCTTTATTATCACTTCCAATTACCCACATTACAATTAATACAGAATGGTATAGTGACATCTATATTCTTTTTATATACTCTTGCTCTTCCATAAAACACTAAATAAAAATGATGAATGTAAAATTTATCTTAAATTTATGTGTTATGTTGTAATTATTGGGTTCTTATTCAAATGATCATTTGATGAACAATTATTTTCATGCCTTAGCAATGAGGAGGTTAAGATAGCATTACTTGAGGTACATGATAGTGAATGTTTGGGACATCTTAGTGGGAAAACAATCTCTTAAAATATTTTGAGACAAGGTTTCTATTGGCCTATGATGGAAAAATAATGTCAAAAATATGCAAAATTATGTCTTAAATGTTAGAAACACATTAATTTGAATCATGCATTGTCACAAGAATGACAACCTACTATCTAACTATGGAAATTTTCCTTATGGGCCTTAGACTTGATTGGAAAGATAAATTTATAAAAAAGATAAAGTCGCCAATTTATTATTATAGCTACATATTATTTTGAAAAAGTGGAGGATACCACACCATTTCAAATGACTGCATGGGAGGACATACTCAAGTTTTTAATGACAAATATTTATTCATGATTTGGTCTCCCGTCAACTATTCTAAAAGAAAATTTGTCATCCTTAGGAAATCTAAACATTAATATTTTGTGTTAAATATAAGATTCAACATACCTTTTCCACTCCTTATTATCCATAAGAAAATGGACAATAAGAAGCAACTAATAAAATCATTTCTAAAATATTAAGAAAAATAGTCATCAAGCATGGTGAGGATTAGGATAATCATATTATATATGCTTTATAAGAATGTTTCACAAGTGTTTATACACATAAAAAGACTACACCTTTTTTTTTAAAAATGGAACAAAACTAATTTTGACATTAGAATTAGATAAATCATATTTACATGTTTTTGAAAGACACTATCAAGGATAATTAATATCAAAAATAAATAATTGCATGAACTATAAATTTTGGATGACAAATGATAAAGGTTATTGACCATATCAATATTTATAAATATATCATAAAGTTAGAATTTGGAATGAAGAGTATAAATCGTGAATTTGAATTTGGTGATTTAGTAATAAAAAAAATACTAATGAAAATAAAGAGATAAAATGAAATTTAAGACCCAATTGGTTAGGGCCATTTATTGAACCATGGGAAATATTAAACATAAACTATAATCTATGTATATTAATGGTTGTTTTATGTTATCTTATGAATCTATGCAAGCATGTAAAGCTTCCACTCAACTCATTTCACAAAGTCACAAAATATGTGATTTTCCATGATCACTCAACCCTAATTATAAAGAACCAAAGGCCATGGGTCACATGATCCCATCATTGTGGTAATTTTTTTTGATCATGGACTCATGGAGTCTATGATTCTATGGTGGTAGACCTGTAGAGCTATATGTTCTATTAGATAACATTTTAAGGTATGAAATGTAATTCATGATTTCAATTGTTATTCATAAACATAATATAAAGGATGTGAGTCCCTTTGAACATATAAACTTAAATAAATATAATTTTTTCCTGTGCCCTTAGGCTATTATGGAGATAATTACGTGAGATCCCTATTAAATTATAACTTAGTGTTGTGAATACAATATACAACCTTATGAACTTTGTGTAGACACTTAAAATTAGACACTTTGTTTTGATTTTAACCTTATTTGCACTAAATAAATAATCATCTCTAATCCTCTCTAATCATCCTTAATTTTCCCTAATTACTATTCACTATTCATTATTCATTGTTTACTACCCCTAAATTAATCCAAATTTAATTAAATAATATTTATCTAATTAAAAATTCTATGGATTTTAGAAATTAATAATTTTCATAAATCTAAAAAATTAAAATTTTTCTCATATGACTTAAGGCTCCACCTGTCCCACATTATTCTAATTTAATAATCCACCTTTATTCCCATTGTCTTCCATGATCTAATTTAATAATCCTATTGTACACAATTCCAATTTAATAATAATATTTTCTTCCATGATCCAATTTAATAATCCACTTTTATTCCCATTGTCTTCCATTATCATATTTAATAATCCACATTTATTCATATTGTTTTTCATGATCTAATTTAATAATCCACCTTTATTCCCATTGTCTTCCATGATCTAATTTAATAATCCACCTTTTTCTCATTATATTTTATGATATAATTTTATCTTATTTAATAATCCACCTCAAATCCACTTACTAATTTTATATCATATCTTAATCCCAAATGATTTTTATATTTATCTTTGAGTCCCACATGTTCTCCACTCCAATTTTTAATTCAAAATTCCCATTATGAATAAAAAATTACCTTTAATTCTCATCCATTTATGGATGGTTCACATCCATTTCCAAATTAAATAAATTGGAGGTTCTTCCTATAATGTATCCAAACTTATTAATTATAGGTTTATCATGCTGAGATTATAAGAGTTTGCATACCACAACGTTGCCCATTTGCCCTTGCATTAGAAGAGTGAGAAACCATAATTCAAAGAGTGAAAATTAAACTCACTATTGTTTATTTGATAAGGTATATATTTTTTTCCTTTCATTTGTATCTCTATCATAGGTTGAGTTAGTTTAGATTAGGTTTTTATTTGTTTTTTTTTAGTTTTTTTGCATTTCTAGATTTCCTTAATACACTTTGAATGTGATTAATGTTGCATGTGAAATCATTATGAAAAATATGAACAATATGATCTATGAAACATTTAAAACTATATAATGTGAAATGAGGCCCCTTATTGATAATTTTTAATACTAAAATATTGTTCAATGATGCAAGATTTCCCATACACCTTTGATGATCCTACATTAGACACCTAGGATAATTTAAATTATCCATGAGATTTGACTCATGGACCTATATTTTTTGGACTAATTTTACATTTTTATCAAACTCTTATTCACTCATATAAGTTTAATATTCACAATTTTTTTTTAAACTTTAAAAGGTACTCATAGTATTCATTTCGCCATGAAGTCATTCCAATCCATATATCTAGAATGGAATATATTTATTCCTTCTTATTAGTTGATCATTTATATTTCAAACCCACTCTTTAAGATCCATGCTTGATTATTCCTTGTATATTTTATATAACACATTTGGATGTAAATTTTTTAGGATAAAAATTGGAGAGATATCCACTCCATCTAGAAATTTAATTTCATATGCATTACTTGAGAAACTTTTGAGAATTTTTCAAGGCACAAATTTTTTCCACTTTAAGTTGTTATAATTTCATTTTGGAAATATTTATTTACTATAATGGTCCAAAACCTATCCCCATATTAAAAAAATATATCTATTCTTCTTAGGTTATCATGCTACATATATTTTATACCACTATCCCATAACCTAGTTTAAATCTCAAATTGTATATCATGCATAACATGTGAATTATAATCAATTTTCAACACTTATTTAAATAAATTCACTCACATCTCTTATTTCACTCACAATTATATGACTATTAACATATAAATTTTTTAAATCACTCATACCTTTTATAGATATTGAATGAATTGTTTTAAATGAACTTATCTTTTGGCAATACCAAATCCTACTATTTAGGATTATCTATAACTAAGAATATCAAAATATTTCCAAGGATATGATTCAAAAATTATGTTAACCTATGTGTTTGATGGTGATATTATGAAATACAATATAGTCTTTTTCCCAATTACATGAAAAAATCATCCAAAAATTCATAAAAAAATAGTATCTCTATCTAAGGTAATACTCCTTGGAAAACCATATTGTCTAAAAACCTCATAGTCTAGGAAAATACAAAAAAAATATAGGAAAATAATAGGAAGAGACACATTAATACAAAAAATTTAATTTTATTATAGAAAAATAAACTCATCATGGGTGAAGGGGAGTTAATAACTCAACTCGTGGTCAAACCACCCAAAGGATAACTAATACAAAGTTAAACATCATGGCTTATGTTTAAGACTAACTAATTAAATATAATGGGGAAAAGTGGAAGTATAAAACCAACAAAATGAAGGATATTTAAAACACAATCTCAAAAATTAAAATGACACTCGAGCACACAAAATAATAAATGATCTCAAAACTCATTAAATATAATCAAAATGAAAAATCATGACACAATTGATCATTCACAAAATGATATGAAGATAATAAAATGAAGTCACCAAAATCAAAGGACTTAATTCAAACCATGTTTGTAACTACCACCTTTTTATTTTACCTATCAGTACTAACCCAATCAATCATAAACATTCCTTATTTTCCTATCAGATGATGTCCACCAATGAGTGTAGATTACTCGACCTGTTTCTACATCCACCAAATAGAACATTAGTAGTACCTAATCTAAAAGTATACATCCATAGTAATACCATATGATATGAATAGAACAAAAAAATATGTCATAACTAAAATAGGAATGCACATATACGTAATAATGTATCATAATCAATATCACAATGTCTCAAAATAAAGAAATCAACTAAACTAAGTAGTCACAATGCCAATCTAGCTATGATGACCCTGCATGGTTATCATGTTAATAACAATAAGATGCTTCTTGAGGTGGGGTTGTAACATCCTCCCAACTTAGAGAGAGTATTCCCTAATGACTAATTAAATAATTGAGGACCTGACTATCCATGGGGACTCAATCATTCTTATTACAAAAAGTTCTACTACTCAACTATCAATAGTTGAGTTTTTAACAAGGATGTCTACCCTTGGTAATTTACCAAAATATGTCAAGTGTTGATTGTTCATTTTTTATTTATACAACTTAATCATAAAATTTATCAAGAATACCATTCACTTACTTATCCATGAAATAAGGGGTTGTAACACACCATCAGGTAGGAGACATTCAGCCTCAATTACTTGATATTTCAAGTATGATTATTAAAACAACCATGTCTTTCTTTAACTAATCCATAAGAATTGTCTTATCATCTCATGTGTCACTTTGTGACACCAATAAGAAAAATGGGGATTTATACCAGACATTATAGCATTATATTTACACAAATATCCCAACTTGGGCATAATTTGAGTGTTTATGGCTCACATGGCCATTAAAAAACAACCCAAAAGTTATTTACAGCCTTGATATAATGTCTATCCACCTAAAACTACTCTTATTTTAGCATAAACCAATGGTATACCACCATTTTTAACATAGTTCCGCTAAGACTATTAAAATTCAGCCACTAACACTATTAAAATGACCCAATATTTGTCTTCAATTCATGTTTTACCTGATGCTTGAAGGTAAATACACTCTTATATTTTCCCACCACTTTTTGGTATTAAATAATTTTATTGGATACAAAATTAATCTACCTTTATGTATACTAAAGTCCCTCAAAATCACTATTCTACTACATAAAGTGAATGGTTATAATCCCATTCTCCACCAAGGTTTGATTCTCCTCCTAGTCAAGCATGAACAAGTCCTTCATGATCAGGAGGTCCCCCTATGGGATCCTACACTAGGGATTCCTCTTAGGAGTCCTCCCTAGTGTAGGATCCCACTACAGGATCCCACCAACCCTCTAATCACACCCCCTAGGATAGCCTATCTAAGTCCCCTTTTGATGATCTCCCCCTTAAGTTATTTATCCCCAAACTTAAACCTATCTCTCTCAATGTGGGTACCCTAACACACCTAAACATCTATATTGATAAAATAAATGTTCACATGTTTCACATGGTTAATTAATTTCACACCTTAAAAGGGTTTATATAATATATAACAATGTTTAGGTATGAAGGAGTTGCATATGATAGGCACATATTTAGATATAAGTAGCCATGATAAGGTATTTTTTTAATTTATAATGGTTAAAGATATAGGCTGATGAAGCACAAGGGTCCATGATTCTCATTAGTCCATCGGATGTCTAGATTCCATCCAAATGACATCAAATTCCCATAAAATAGTACCATGTGACCAGTCCTAGGGGTCTTAGATTACAATCACCTTCACTCAAGAAAGGTTATGTTCAAACAAGGCCTATCTATCTCCATGAGTATTTGGATTTTTTTTATCAACAATATTTTTACATCATGGATATATGTCGCATGCTACCTGATAACAATAAGAGATCCCTAAAACTTCTTAAATTGCCCATATAATTTAGTCACACTCTCCCCACTAGGCCCTTTAGGGTTGAGTCACACCCTTGTACCTCTCAAGATACCATACCTCAACCTCATTATATGGATTACTTATGCAATCTATCAATGACCACCAAGGCATTGTCTTATGATTCCAAAAATAAGATTGTATCACTACTCTACCAATTGAATTAATCCAACAAGTCAAAAGTTGAATGTTTATACTTGCTTTAACACAATATTTCTTTGGTAAAGGGTAAGCTTAGCCAAGGCTCAAGGTGAATGCTATATCACAACCATGGGAATTATAATTTCCCATAATCAATAAGTTCAATTAATATTCACAATAAACATCCTCAAACATATCCAATATCATATTAGAAATCCTCATGTCTATCAGACTATAACCAAGTACTAAATAGGCATCCCCATCGATGCATAACTCAGTAATGATAAAATTAATTATCCCCATAGATGTGAAACACCTCCATGGTTATCATAACATTCTCATGGAATCAAACATATCCATGATTAAAATATACATCATAGAAGTAAAACATGTCTATGATTTAAATAAACATTAAAAAAACTCATTAAGTTAAGCCCTTTAGAGTTACAAAAGCACATGTTTCTCTAATATAACTCAAAATAGACCCTCAAGATCAAGCCTAATTCGGCTGAAATGCATAAGTTTTCAACACCTCATAAGCTTTCCCATTTTAGGATACATAATAGTTGTAATCATCCAACCAAACAATGCCTTAGACAATAACACCTTCTTGGATTTTTCTTACAAGTCCATTACCTTGGATGAGTCAATGTTTCCCAAACATTTATCATAGCATTCAACTTTCTATAATGCTACCACCAGTCATGTATATTGACACCTAGGCCAAACCATAATTTACAGATGGTTACCACAATTTTTAAACAATGTCATTGCATGAAATTTATGCTTGACCATAACAATCTTTTTATATTCTAAAAAAGAGTTAAGGGGTAGCCTTGCCAACCATGAGAAACTCATCTTGAGGAGATGGTTTTACTCCACTAAAACCATCTACCTTGAAGTGTCATACTAAATCTAAAAAAATCAGCATTTGAGCTCCTTTAACAGTACCAAAAGAATCAACTCTTTATCCAAGAATTAACTCTAGTTTTCATATCCACTCAATTTCATAGTTTCCTAATGGCCCAAGCAAATCCCTTTATGAGTATAGAGCTCAATCTTTACTGACTTAAGTAAATAAGTCCTTTTAAACCCCATTAGGCCCTTTAGGTTTAGGTTGAACCCTTGACCTTCCCTAGGTTATAATGTTCTGAGTATCTAAGAAAGGCATGCCCATATAAACCAATGATAGATATGAAACATTATTCCTTTAATTCTAAGAGAAATTAAAATATCTCCTACCGACTTGCCTAGACAAGTTAATATTTCATAGGTGAGGCTTGCCCTGATGTAACTAGATTCAGAAAGAATTAAGCCAACCAAGACTAGGGGTGATAACAACTAACATTGAATATATTTAGATTCTTTGTAATCATTTTTTATGAGAGATAAACAAAACTTCTATCATACTAGCATATACAACACAAATATTTATTATTAAGCCTAAAAAGCTAAGTCCCTTTGTGGATCACTTTACAACTCTTACTAATTGGTATAATTCAAGAAACTCTACAAGTCCCAAAGTTCCATAGAGCTTATATACTACTCTAATACTAGATGAAATGACATCCCCAAAAAAAATTGGGAGTAATTAGTTTTAGAGTATAAAGTGGAAATACATTCTAGGCCCAAACATAATTGGACGAGATGAGACAACATCAAAGTGGATTTGCATACAAGGGTTCTCCCAATTAGCAAACTATCAGTCAATAGAGACATGTAACTTAGAATAAGTCACTAGTAAAGAGTTCTATATGGGAGGATGTCCTTGCTAAGGAGCATATAGTTTGGGGTGTATCAATATGCATGCACATAATCATAAACTCTTAACTTTGTGCAATACTAGTTACTCCTACCAATAGAACTATTTAGTGGTCAGTTAACCCTACTCAATCTCTCAAGAGTCTAATAGTGTCATGTTTGAGAGTTGATGACACTACTCCCCAACATATAAATTGATGTTAATCTAAGAGGTAAGAGGACCACAACAAAAGTTTATTATATAAACCCTTGAGTCATAAATCATCTGATATAAAATATCTCCCAAGGTTAATTACATTTATAGCTACTCATATTAGTACATAAAGAAGCCCAATAAACTGTTATGAGATGCCCAATTGATTTCTAATGTAGCCCACAATAGACCATGAAACTCCATAGAGCTATTCTTCAAGATTACATGAATTAAATATCAGATATAGTAGCCATAACACCATACATTTGTTCAATGGAACTTAGCTTACAAAACTCATTACTCTGAGAAGGAAGATAATTCTCATAACATGGTTTTACCATTGGAAAGGAGTCTAACAATTATGCTAGTCCAATAAGTCATCAGATAAATATATATTACAATATAGAAAGAATTAATGGTTACTTATGGTATACAAGACTTATACACATTTTAATTATATGATTTAATGAATGTCTCAATGATAAATTTAGGTTTAATAAAAACATATTTAGCTGAATACAAATATAATTTCAACATTTGAGAGATCTTAACATTGTTTAATGGGATCATCTTCCCATTATTAATTATTTTAGAAAGAAAAGTGCATAAAGTGGTTATTATTAGCTAAATCCAAGTGCCCCAATTCATAAATGCCCATGCCCCACCAACCAATGCATCTATGGATCAAAAAATAAGGGAAACATGGCCAACTATATATTTTTAAATAAATTTGAAGTAAGTTCAGTAGGGTATAATTTATTCAAAAAGTATCAACTTCCACACTTCATTGCTTTTAGCAATAAGTTTTTATGAAACAAAAGTATAGATTTCTTTAATTAACACCAAGTTATAAAGTATAGATGTCATATGCCAATCTTGCCCACATATAGGTAGGAGTGCTAAAATAAGTCACATGCTAGCCTATGTAGTGTTTTTGGTGCTTCAATGTAAACATATACCATGCAAATGCATATGAAATCAAACAATAATCTTTATATGATATTTCCCACTAATAAATATGTATAAACAGTGCAAGGAGGGTGGATTGAACAAATAACCAATAATCTCAATAAATAATATAGTTGTATAAAACCTTTCTAGCCAAGTAGGATTTCTCAATACACCAAGTTCCATATTAAAACTTTTAGAATCAATGAGAAATACCAATTGTTAAGGATGCCATAAATACCCATAAGTATATGAGTAGTTTCATCTATTCATGAAGTATTAACATGCTGAAATAAGTCATTCCATGAGATTTGAATATCTATGGCTATGGATGCATGTAATCCCTTTATTCTCTAAATTATTCATGAAGGAATAATTCAATTGATACATAGGTAATTCCAGCAACTCACAAGAGTTTTTGTAAGTGCTTCCATTAGCAATATAATTTTGTAATGACTCAACCTTTAATTTAAAAGTATTAAATCACAATCTATAAAAGTAACCATATTATGTTGGTAACCCAAATCAGAATACTATTTACCAAAGTAATGAACTACATACATAAAATTACATAAATTATTAACCAGAATCATGGTTAACAAACCTTTATCTTAGTTTCAAAACTTTATCGGTTAAGGCCAACTTATCATTCTTTGAACATCGAGAAAGTCATACCGAGATCAAAATCTTACTAATCAATTTTCAATCAAGACCAATTTATAATCATATGCATATTGTTGTAATCATCATCTATGGTTTTCATACAACCATATAAGATTTATTCAAGTAGTTATGAGCTTTTAGGCTTAAGTATGTACAATATCTCAAGTAATATACCTTTCATGAAAAAATGTAACAAGATTAACATTGTATAATATTTCTTCCATGTACCAAAATAGTAAAGATACAACATTTATAAGAGTATTTATTGGTTAATAGATTCATTAATATTTAATTAAAAACAAATATAAAAATCATTTAATTTCATTACAAAATACCATACTACAACCATTTAATAAATATGAAAAGTCAAAATTATATGATAGATTCAATAGATCCTTGATGCCTGTGCATCATGATGCTACCATATGCAGTAAGCATCTCCATACATGTGTATCATCAACATAAAAAATCCACATCACCATTTTCCATGATACATATCTCTCAACATAATCATAAGAATCATTTACATTATGAAACCATTATGATCAACAACAAATATACAATATACTAACATGTTGGAACCATCAATTGTAAGAATGGTAATCCAATATATAGGTGATAAGTTTATGATCCAAAAAGTGAAAAACCCCAAGGTATAGCTTGATGAAACCAACCATTAGTGGTCCTAACCACCCCAACCATTAGCTAGATGGTGGAATTAGGCATCCAATTTCTTACCAAAAAGTTATGAGCATGCATGTGACATAGCCATGGTATACCACTAAATAGCCAAACATTAAATAATAAACAAAAAATCATGAGGTCAAGTACACCACCAAGACCATAATAAATAATATCTTGTACAACACTCAATCTACACACAAGAAAAGAAAGGGACATTCATCTAAGGGAGAATAAGAGTTTTGCTTAGCTTTTTAGCTTTGAACTTAGGAAGGAAAATTTAGATGTAAATCTAAGTTTGTGGTTTTGAAGCCTCAATTACTTGAAATTTCAAGCTAAATTACACTACCTAAAATTCCCATGCATCCTTTAATTTTCATAACCAACAACCAACTCAAGATTTTAACAAGTAAACCAACCACAATAAGATCAATTAATACATTGGATTTAATGAAATACAGTCAAGCCAAGAAGACATTATTTACCACTTGAAAATGTGGATGTTTAAAGCCAATAACCATGCTCAAATCACCCATAATAATTTAAAAATTAATCGTAGTGTTAACAAGTTTGATACTACATATCATGGTCGAGGTAATTTATAAAGGCCAGTAAAAAATGGAAAGAAGGCTAAGATTATCCATTCACAAATGCTAGTTAGACACATTCAACCCAATTTAAAAGATACTATGATTGATAGATTTTCACCATTATCATATGGTCCAAAGGTGTTATAAGAACATTATCAATAACAAAGGAGACATATATGTACATATAGATGACCCTACAGACAAAATCAAAAATATATTTAATCTAGCCTTTAAGCACATGCCATGTTTCAATATAATGAAAGAGGTTATAAAATTGAGTATGGTAATAATTTCATCAAGTGTAATTAAATTCATATATAATCAACAAACCACCCAATATTTAAAATCCTTATCCAATATGGGGATCAACATAGCTAGTTAAATACAATCAACAAGGAAGAGGTATTATATATATATATATATATATATATATATATATATATATATAATTTTGATATATTCTAAGAGTAAATAAACCACTGGGTGTAACGAAATCTAAGTGGGATTGATAGAAGCAAAACTCTAACAATATGTATTATGCATTTATTCTATTCAGCGCATCTCAAATTAGTTTTTGGGTCAAAATTATACCTAAAACCATGATTTTATAAAAGATATGGAGGTTTAATAGAGACCATAATTCCATTTTAAGTGTTTAATAGAAATTTATGATGATTTCATTACACCCATTGGTTTATTTACTCTTAGAATATAGAAAAATTATATATATATATATGTAAAATTTTTCTATATTCTAAGAGTAAATAAACTACCAGGTGTAATGAAATCTAAGTGGGATTGATAGAAACAAAACCCTAACAATATGTATTATGCATTTATTCTATTTAGCCCATCTCAAATTAGTTTTTGGGTCAAAATTATACCTAAAACCATGATTTGATAAAATATATGGAGGTTTAATAGAGACCATAATTATATTATAAGTGTTTAATAGAAATTTAGCATGAAAACCCAATCTTGTGATACCCTACCCCAATAGGGATCTATTTTTTAACCCAAGTTGGTTGCATCTCTACGGCTATTCTCTTTAGCCAAAACAATATGCCATCAACCCATACATTAAACTTAACACAATAGTATAAAAATGCAAATATAAATGTCAAACATGGTAAAACAAAATATAGGTTGATTTACTCATAAATGGATAAGGGTTATTTATTTTGTATAAATTTCAAACCCATAGAATATTTAAAAATATTATTTAAAATAGATATAATCAATTTTCCTAGTTTATATGGGAAAATAACATGTGGTTTTATTTATTTCCATTAAACCCCAAATCCATAGAGACCAAAATTATCCCTAAAACTTTAAAGCAATACTTGCAACAAATTGTAGATTGCTAGGGCTAAGTCACCCATATTTCCTTTGCCACCACATTATTTCCCCATGCCATGGAAGACTTAGGCCCCCTTCATATCCATTATGTCTCTCTCCCCCAACTCCATGCCGTTTGTGCATAATGCCACAGTTCTCCTTAAAAGATTGAAATTTTTGCTTATCAAACCCCAAATTCCTATGACATGCTCTTGGTAGGGGTGCCATGCTATGAATTTTCCAAAGATATTAATGTGTAGAGGGAGGGAGTGTTCAAGCAACAAGACATTAATGAAAATTCCAACGAACACCAAATGCTTCTTCCTTTTCCCAAAATTTCCATCCCAATCTTTTGAGTCACCAACCCAAAATAATAATAATAATTCCAAGTCTTAAAATAAGCTAAGTCAAAAATAATAATTATGTCAATTCTAAGTCATGTCCCATATGTGCCATGCCAAATTCAATATTTTGTATGAAATACGAAAACCATAATATGCCTAGGAAGATTAATGGACCAAATTGGCAAGATATTTTAACTCCATAAATTGTCAAGTCAAGACTAGTTATAACTATGCCATCTAAGATTACATAAAGGATATATATATATATATATATATATATATATATATATATATATATATATATATATATATATATATATAATACATCTAGGAAGATAAAAAGGCTAAGACCCATTAATACAAAAAAAAACATTTTTTTATAGTTAAACAAAGTCATCATGGGTTAAAAGGAGTCAATGACTCAGCTCATGGTCCAACCACCCAAAGGATAACTACTATAAAGTTAAACATCGTGGCTTACATTCAAGACTATGGGATTAAATATAATGGGGGGAAGTGGATGTTTAAAACCAATAATGTGAAGAAGATTTAAAAAATAATCACAAACATGAAAATGACATTTGAGCATAAATAATAAATGATCACAATACTCATTAAATCTAATCAAAATGAAAAATCATGACATAAGTGATCATTTACAAAATGAGATGAAGATAATAAAATAAAGTCATTGAAATCAAATGACTTAATTCAAACCATGGTTGTAACTATCACCTTTTATTTTACATATCGGTACCAACCCGACTACTCATAAAATTTCCTTATTTTCCTAGTGGCTAAAGTCCACCAACGAGCCTAGCTCACTCGATCTTTTCCTACAACCACTAACAAAACATCAACATTACCTGCTTTAGATGTATGCATCCATAGTAATAACATTTGATATGAACAAAATAAAAGAACATGTCAACTAAAATAGGCATAAATATTTACTAAATAATCCATCATATTAAATATCATAGTGTCTCAAAACAAAGCAATCAACTATACTAAGTAATCATAATGCCAATCTGGGTAAGATGATCCTGTATGGTTAGCATGTCAATAACAATAAGATGCTTATTGAGGTGGGGTCATAA
The DNA here is from genome assembly GCA_037957365.1 of Torreya grandis. Lineage (NCBI taxonomy): Eukaryota > Viridiplantae > Streptophyta > Pinopsida > Cupressales > Taxaceae > Torreya > Torreya grandis. The sequence continues at coordinate 5,145,321 of JARHVA010000308.1, forward strand.
CAAAATTTTAACCCAAATGGAATTATTATCCCCTTATACAACCCATCATTTATCTTAAATGTATGTTTCCACTCATCACCTTCTCTTATCAATATTTTTAGATAAACTCTCTTAAAATATATATTTTTGAAGTATTTGGCTCAACTTAAGCAATATATTAAATCATAAGTCCATGGTAACATAGTTTTTTAAAAATTGATGGTTATCCTATTTATTTTCCTTGAATATGTACAAATTATCCATTCTCCTCATTTTTATGATATTGTATCTGAAACTACACATGAGATCAAATTTTGTCTGATCAAGCCTTTATTTAGAAACTCTTGTATCTATATTTCTATCTTTATATTCTTCATTAGGCTTAGTATATGAGATACCTCATTAGGTAATCATGATCCTCTCACTAGATCCATATAAATATTCATTCTTATCATGGTTAGTAATCCACCATATAAACCATATTTCAAAATACCAACATACTCATCTAATATATTATGTATTTTAATGGGAAGATAACTTATCTTAGTGTCTACCATAACTGATATAAGTTTTGGAGTGAAATAAAAACATGTCTCCTATTATTTTACTACTTCATAAATTTATTTTCCTAATATCATAATCACTTTTAAAATGATGTCCCATTTCTCTTCTTTTTCCTTTAATGGAATCAAGATGAAATTATTTCCATCCTTCACAAGATTGTATATGTTCAATCTTACACCATGTAAATATATTTTACCATACTATAATGGCCTTACAAACAACACATAACACACATCCATGGGGAAATCATAATTTAAAAACTCATTTTTGTAATAACCAATTTCATAACTCACCATATATTCTCAATTTACCATTAATTTAAGGCCTTTAAGAAAACATGAATTTTTTTATTGGGTACACTATATTAAATTTTTAGAACATGTTTCTACACCATTTATTGAGACCAAATTATTTATGATATGATTATGAATGAATATATTAAATGTAAATTAGCTTTAGATGTAGCAATAGTGCAAAATAGACTTTTTTTTTACACTAGTTCATTTTTATACTTTGTGTTTCAGTAGCATTATTTTCATCATAATCACGTATGTTTATTATGGTTCTTCTATATGTGTGTGGGATACAACACTTTCTTCATCACCATGATCCAAATTTGTTATTTCTTCATTTCTCTTACCATTTTTTTGAATATATTTTTGACATTCATAAACTTTGAGTTTAAGATATTTATAACATAGAAATCATTTTATCATGAGGCCTCTACCTTTAACTTCTTGAAAGCATCCTTTTCCTTGTAATGAATAACCTCTTCCTCTAGTATTTTGACTTTGACTTTGTTATTTATTTTATTCTCCCTCATACATTTGATGTCCTATGCCACCACTATTTTTACTTCTTCCTGTGTAGGAACTTTATTTACCTCTAAAATTCACATATTATTTTGTTTAAAAATTCTCTTTTACCTTTAATGCATATTGATAGGCTTATTCCACACTTATAATATAAAGAACCCCAATATCATCTTGAAAACTAATATGTATCCATTTCAAATATATAGATAACTTCTCTAGGAAATATTGTACATGTACAAATCTTATAGTGATATTATAAATTCCTCAAAATATTCTTTATCAATCATTTATTTTTGTCTCAAGTTATGTAATATCCTAAAAAAATCATCTACTAGTTTGAAGGCAAGAATTTAGCCTTCAATTTCATCACCATCTAAGATATGCTTTTATCATTAAATTTAATATTCATTTTATCTTTCACATGAACCCACCATATTGTTTCATGTCTTTTAAGATGTGTGCATATAAATTTAACCTTCTTAATATCCTCCATTGAATCATATTCAAAGTATTTTTTTCATCTCTTTGATCTAATCCACAAGCTCCTCAACATTAAATATTCTACTATAGAATGGTATATATAGATTTGGATTTATATAAAGTTTTAAATGTGTATAATAAATTTTACCTCAACTCTATTTTCTTGATTTTTCTATTAAATATCTTGAGTTCCCTCAACTTCATCATCACTCACATGTTCAATGTGTGTACTCCTTTGTGTTGTCTCCATTTCATCTTGTCTTATTTAGATGTCTATGATAAATTATGATAAATTAGATATTATAGGTGACCATATTATTAAATTTATTCTAACAAGAACACATTTGTGTTCCACCACATAACCCAATTACAAGCTCCTCTTTCACAATTTTCTAATGACTCAACTAGAATATCTTACATGCACAACTTAAGAGAGAATGAACCTTGATTCGACACCAATTAGTGCTTGTGGGAGGTATAAAGACTGTAAATTAATGAATTTCTCAATAAAAAATAGTGATATCTCACCCTCTCTAACACACAAATACATAGACACAAAAAAGATAACACTTTTATTTCTTGAAGTTTAGATAACATTACATCACTATTGAAAATATGAGATTAACATATCTTATTACACTTGGAGGCTTAAATATATTATTATTTATGAGGATTAATTTCTTCCTCAATCCTTATAATGAAACCATCTAGTTTTCTCTCATCATCTAACCTTTGGTCTTCTTTAATCTTACTGTGAAAATGTTCTTAATGTTTTTTCCTTAAATTTTAATATTCTTATGTTTTCTCTTGTTTTATATGAGTCTCATTAAAAAATTTAAAAATGTGTGTGTTCTCTTTCTTGGGTTCATAATAATATTTAATCTATTTTAAAATATATTTTTAATGAGATCCTAAATTAATAAAATAACATTTTCACATGTTAAATTTGTTTCCATTCAATGATCCTTGTGTTTCTCTTTAATCGTGACTATATTTAAACTATGATTTTTGGTAACACATGATAATACCACATGGCATGATGGCTGGGTATATTTATCATGGTACAAAATGGTCCTTACAACCTTTATATTTAATTCTAAACCCATAAAGAATGTTAACCATAAATTATAATATCAACATTTTAACCTTTATATTTAATTCTAAACCTATAAAAAATGTTAACCACAAATTATAATATCAACATGTTTGTTGTGATCCTATTGTTTTATTTATACTGACATTCCATGACAACATGTGGAGCTATGACTTGACACCTTTCATGTAGTCATGGAATACATAATTTACCATGATTTATTAAGATCATCTAAGACTATCTTGACCCATTCAATGTCATGATCCCATTTTATAAATACTTTTTCCTATTCATGGATGCATAGACTCCATGATTCTATGGAGGTAGACTCATGGAACATAATGTTTTTAGACAAGCTTTTTAGATTCACAATGTATGTTTTAAGATCAATAATTATCCATGAACAAAATATATATTAAATTATTTTGTTTGAACTTATAATATTATGGAAATGTAGTTGTGGCTCCCATTAACCTTAGGAAATTATGGAAATAGTTAAATGAAGCATCCATTACATTGTAACCTAGAGTAGAGAATACCTAATGTCACTACATGAACTCCAAATGTGACCAATATGAAATGTGATATCATGTACTCAAATGTGACCATTTTGATGTTTGAGACCTATAAATTTACAAAATGTGACCTAAGGTCCCTTATTAAAAAAATTACCAAAATATGTTTTGGTGATGAAAGATTTCCTATACACCTTGGATGATCATACTTCACTTGGTACCACATTATGTTGCTAGGCCTACTGGATATATGAAAGAATTATAAACATTTTTATTTTAATAAATATTCATGATGCTTGATCACAACATTTTTTATAGATAGCCATGACAATGTATTTTTATATCCTTATAGAGACCCATCTCAATTTAAATACTAGCTTAATGATATAGATGGTAGTTTAGTTGTAGTTTTATTTCTAGTTTTTTTCTTATAATTTTTATAGACCATATAAATTTTTGATATATCATATATGGGTATAAATAAATTTATATTTTGGTAGTTATGGTCAATATAATTATCACCTCAGGACTAATAGGGAAAAGATTGTTTCAATTTGATCAAGCTTTGGGTGATTATACATATTAAGAGGGGTTATAATCATAATTGTGTTTAAAAAGTGGTTAAATATTTTTAGGTATCAAGTAATATGTGAAATATATCATGTTTAATTTTCATCGAGTTTAAAGAAAATATTTTGGTGAAAGTCATGTAGTTATTTTGATTTCATCATAATTTCAAACATGCAACTCATTTTTTTACATTGGGAACTTATTGTTATGTTTTCCATTCAGATTTTATGTTTAAAAGTATTTCATTTTTTTAATTTTCAAATTAACACCTTCAAATATATCATATGTTTTCCTCGATATGATTATCTCACTCCAAAAAAAATTGGTCTTTGCTTCTAAGATTTTAGTCATGTTGACCATTCTCAAAACATCTTGAAATTTATATTTGTCTTTGTTCTACAATAAAAAAAATGGTAAATTAGTTTTTGGGTCCTTTGTGACATTTTTTTCACATTTATTTATGCCTTGAATTTAGGCATTAACTAAATTTTATGGTCAGCCTACATATGAATGTGTGCCAATTTTAATATATATTTCTATATCTACACATGTTAAATTTTTTTAGTGAACCAGGATCCTTATTAAATATTAAACCTTAAGACTTCATAATCTCTTTCCCCATAGTTTTAGTTGTTATGGATTTTTTAGATCTTATTGTAATTTTTCTATACATTCCTATGATATCATTATCCCTAACATCTTGTATGATCTCTATGTTTCTAACATATAAGAATTAAGAAATACATTGTGAATGGGTGTGTGTGTGTGTGTGTGTGTGTGTCTATCACTCTCTCTCTCTCTCTCTCTCTCTCACACACACACACACACACACACACACACACACACACACACACACACACACACATCTACCTACATATGTATGCATGTGTGTAATTAATTAATTTAGTTTAATATATATAAAGAGTAAGCTATTTTAGATGCAAAAAAAGATCCTTAAGTTTTAAAATTCATGGGGACTCACATAAATTATATTATGTTTAAAACTAAATATTGAGCCCACAGGTTAAATTTTAGACCTGAAAAATATATCCAATATAAAATATAGTTTCACATGTATACTACCATGGAATCATATAGTTTAGGAGTTCATGAACAAAGACATATGTCACAACCATGGTGTTATGCAGTCCATATATTTTAATTCCTCTTAGAAAGTCTTAATTAATCACAAGGAATAAAATATTCTACCACTTTATGAAAAGAGATAAGTGGTAGATCCATGTTGTTGCATGAAATCACAATCTAAATAAAAATACAGGGGATCACTAAAGAAAACTCTATGATTATAATTTGAATTTAACATTTCTAATGGTTACACTTAGAAATATTAAGGTCATGAGGACCATTTAGATATGTGATATAGAGATCTTAAATCTTATAAAATCATGATAATGATTTAAACTTCATAAAAAATCCTTCATTCAATTTTTTGCATCAATTTATCATGCACAAAGCTTCAAATCTATCTTTTCATTTCTGCTTGGGTTTTACACTATTCACACCATTAGGTCTATCTATGACTAGCTTACTTGGATGACCATATTAAAACACTTTAAGGATATAAATTATATATAATTCATCATAGACATGTAAAATGAGTCTCTAGATTCTTATATCATCTATTTTGTTTTCTTAACCAATACAAATTTTGAGAGATACAATAATTTATTGATAAATAAGCTTGTATCTATGCATTTTTTCACTCATCTAACTAACCACCACTACCTAGAGGTAACTACGAGAGTTGAATACATTCTCCAATAATTTATCTAGACATTTGAATCCATCCTAAGCTATTTTTTTTATCAAATTCTTTCATATTGGGTCCTTATTAGGGTTTTGTGGAGGTTTAACATAGGTTTTGGTATTCATGATTGTTCATAAAGGATTGAAACTTTAATCCAAAAATAATGCATGAAAATATTATCTAAGACCCTTACCCATATCTCATTAATATCTGAGACTCCCATTTAGAGGTTAAATATGCCAACAAATGTCTGAAAGTGCTTCTTGGGTTTGAGACCTAATTATGTGAGCTCGAGAAGGCCTAAAATAGTGATTCATGCACTTTAATTTCAAATCTTGACCTCAAAATTTGAGATCATTCCTAAAATAACTTATATCACCTTGTCCATCCTTAATTATGCATACTTTCCTTGAAATCTTATCTTCATACCTCATTTAGTTGGGTAAGGTCTAAGAGTAGTTTGGGTGTAGACTTAGCCTGAAGGTCCTACTCCTATAGGCTCACTCTCAATCTCTCATGAATGATTCTATAGTTTAATTACATGCTAAAATATTTTTTTATAACCTTCACATTCCTATATTATTTATTTTTTCCATGCACATATCTCTTCATGTCATGAATAAGCTCATGACTAGGCTTACTATGCACTTTGACATCAATGACTTGTACCTTCATGCAAGCATAAGACATTAGCTACTTTAAAATTCTCTCTTTCTCTATTTATCATGAAAACACTCTCTCAGACAAAACTCTTTCAATGAACCCTATCACATCACACATTGTCAACTTTTCTTAATCACCTTTGACATTAACCTTCACAAGATGCACCTTTGACATCAATGACAATACTCAACACATGTTCATGCCTTGTTGATTATAATTATCCCACACCATATTTTATTAAAAACTTATGGATACCTAAGAACCTTATACCTATCGACATCATGACTTCCCACAACATGTGGTTTTATAGTCTGGCCTATTTCCTTTACTTATATTTTGATTCCCTAAGGTTAATATAAGTGTCACCATCATGTCAACACAAAATCTTAGAGACCAGTTAGGAAAATTACATTTTCAAGGTTTAAAATAGCCTCAAATTTTGAAAAACTATCCACATGGAATGATCTCACTAGCTTAGAGTATAATGGACCATATACATGGATTTAACATCAAAATTATGTATACTAATAGAGGCCATATATGTGTTATCATCATGATAATCTAGTGCCCAATCAGTCAGACGAGCATCCTCAATATTATAAATATTTAAATCAACAAGATCCATCCATATGTCATCATATCAAAATCTTGGACATTACTAGAATGAACTACATGGTTAGAATTTTATGTTTGTAGATTAACAAGAGCCATCCACATGGCATGATCTTGTTAACGCAAACCCTAGAAGTCAAATATTCATAGTCAATACCTTATTTTCTACAGGACCTCAAGATCTATCCATGTGTTTTCATCTTAAAATCCTCAAACTTGGGAAAAAATGTGCAAGGGTAAAAAGGGAAGAACATTTGGAGCTTCGAGATCGATCCATATATAACCATGATGATAATATAAAACTCACCAAGCAAAGTACATAGTCAATTTTTAAATACACACTAATACCCTAAGATTATAACACATGGTAAGATCACGTTCACAAGGTGCCTACCATGTAGATGTGTAAATTTAATAATCTAGTGGCCCTATATTTTTTAGATCGTGCCAAGTGGTATAATCTCATTAAATCATGGCTTATGAGGGGTAAAAAAAAGGTAATGAATCAAAAACCTAATAATGTGAGATTGTGACAAGTATCATAATCTTGGAGATTCATATCTGAAAATCAAATGAAAAATATAAAATTTATACCAAGAATTGATACATGGGAGGTGGACACATTTTATGAGGTAATGACTAAGCACTCATGATAACCCAAACAATTTGTATATATTAGAAGGTACCTACCAAGCTAACTATCAAATTCAAATTGAAACATGAAGACAAATTAAAAGATGATGTTTCTTTACTTTTCATGAATTAAAATTCAAGTCCTAATATTTTTGAAATATATGTAAATTTATAAGCAACATGAAGTCACCATTTCCATCAATCAAATTTGATCAAGTTGTGAATTTATGATACCCTATTACCAAAATGCCTAACATTTCTCTTAACAAACATACAAGTATTTTTAATCATCTTAAGAGATATTTTTAGTGATTTAAAATAGAGAAATGGCATATTAATCAAAATCAATTCAACCTTATTTTTCATACACCATCACACACACACACACACACACACACACACACACACACACACACACACACACACAATGTTTGGTAAAGTAACACTTGAGTTCTAATTCCCCTACTATTTAACCATTTAGGATAAATTACATGAAATATATTCATATTCAATGTAGGACCAAATGTTTGAGGATGACTAAAGGAACAATAATGAATTGATAAAATCAAGGCTATGAGATTGCATAACACAACTATATAATATGGGATAATAACTTGTATAGACATACTATGATATTTATTTATTGATGGAACTATTAATAGGGATTTATTTCAGTTTAGACTTCATATAAATGTAGTATCCTACATTTATGGAGATGCATTTAAGAAATATTTGTAGTTCCTATTGTTAGAAGTAACTTATGACCAGGTGTCTGGTAATTACTATTATAAGAGAACACATATGAGTGGAAGCTGAAGCAATAGCTTAATAATTAAGATAAATTGACTATTTATTATTAATTTTCCTTCATCCCATAGTTAAATTTATTCCAAGGATTCAAATATACATGGCCTTAATGAATAAATTATATGGTTTTTCTAGCACTACCTATGTAGATGAGGAATGCATGCCACTGATGGACATTATTTTGACTACTGACAAAATTTTCATGGTTAGAAAAATTATAATCATTAGGCTAAGGTCAAAAATATTTTGGTTTGATCAAATTCCATCAAGCATAAATTTTTACATGACATGTAACATGATAGGTGTAGTTATAAAAACAATATATGGAATTCATGGTCAACCTTGGAATCCATCCATTAAATATATCAAGAACAAGGTTTGTGATGTTTTATTCATGTTGCATGTTTATAGGTTCAAAGTTTAAGTTTAAAATATTTTAAATATATTTATTCACAAGTTTTCCAAGCCATCTATGGGCATCAGATGCCCAAGATTTATGAGAACAAGATAAGATGTATAAATAAAAAAGTTGATGATTGGTACTATCATAATTATACCATAATTAAGATAGGGGGAATGAGGTCACATTGATTATATTTTATTTTTTATGTCCCTAGTAAGGATGAAAATTAGGAGATGACACACCAAATATAAAACATTATGTTCATATATGTCCTCATGTAGGAGACATTATGTCCAAAAAATAAGGACCTTAATAGCTCAGTTTATGGGATGAGAAATAAAGGCCATAAAAAATTTGAAAGATATGAGGGTTACAAGTGTAGTAACCTCTACAGGATAATTGGTAAACAATCCCAATATTGAGGGATTGCTTACATTTACTATAAAAGAATTTAAGACTGAGGTAGAGGTAATGGCATATAAGATAAGTGAATAGATTTCATAGTTGACCAATTTTATAAAGGATAAGGTAACTAAGGTGGAGGCACTCACATCCTAATTAAGAGCCTCTAAATTTAAGCATAAGACACTGATGGGTGAAATCACAAAAATTTAAGTTATATATGTTCAGTTTTTAAATCATCAATGTTGAGTTTGACATTGCTTATGCACTATATGAACAACTCAAGGTTGTTGAGGAATCTGATACTATAGTTCAAAAATTATAATATTAGTTATGCCTTCAGGCACTCAGCCTTAAGTGTAAGTTCATGTAGTGATGAATTTTTACTATAGATTCCACCTTACTTGTCTTTTCACATGTAAAGCCTTAGTCTATTTTTGTAACTTTATTGAGCATGAAGTTGTCATCCTCTTCCAATAATACCAAGTTGGAACCATATATATATATATATGATTGTATTTTAATGTAACGAGACTTGGGTATCTATTTTATTTTACACGCACACATATTTATATTAAGATCATGCAATATTTTTTATCAATTATCTTATGAACATCCTATGCATGCATATTCTACATGAATGATGACACTTATGTCCATAGTTGAAAATGTAAAATTAGATATTTCTTGGAGGATGAGGAAACCCCTCCCCAATCTATATATTATTTTATCCTCCCAATTTGAAAGAGAGATTAATTTTTGGCTATTAAGGTGGATAATAAATTCTACAGATTGTTCTATAATTTTATTAATGTGCAATTTTTATTCTTCTATAAACATGTTATTCATTGAATAAGATCCATCATTATGGTATTATAAATATTAGCATTGTGTATAAGTTTTTTTGGGTATAATTATTCATATTTTGGAATATCCAATATGAATGTTTTGTGTTTAATAATAACAATCTCCATTTGTATATGTGCAATTGAAATCATACATTTGCAACAACCTTTGATTATGTGCACTAAATTTTATTGTATTTTTGTTTCCCTGGACCTCTAATTGTGTTTATGTGTTTCCTGTGTTGTTAGTAACTTATAGCAAGTATTATATCCCTAAGTAAATTGTCCAACCCATAGTGCATGGTCCAATCCTGAAAGGTTTCATCTAACTTTGATTCAAAAATATTCTTATTTACCCTACCTTTCCCTCATTTTTTGTTTTCTTTTGATTCTAACCAACCTAGATTATATCCATCCATCCATATCAAGTATATCTTAGACTCATGCCATATTTGAACCATATGAGGTAAACAACTAATCCACTCACTATTATTCCACCATTAGGTTGTTTAAAAAATTGAATACCTTGGAACTCATCCCTTGGAGTTAATCTTTTCATTGACCATAAAATGTAATGGGCTATGTTGAAAGATCCTATGGTGTGCATAAAACCCACATGAACAACAACCTTCAATGAAAAACATTTGATGATGGATCATAGAAAATGGATCACCATAGTAATTGAACATGAATTTTAAAACACCTATTATAATACAATCATAATTGAAAATGCAAAATTATTACACATAAAAGGATGAGGAGGATTATGAGGGTAAGTTTCCCTAGAGACATACTAATTATTAGATTATTATATTGTATACTTATAATATTATTTTAAATATATAAGTTGTATTTTGCACACTAAGGTAAAACAAATGTAAAGAGGCAAAACATTTGACCTCTTGATGTAAAAAATAGCCACTTAGTTAAATTTTTGCAATGGTTGACTCTAGTATGTTAGATACAAAGGTATAAGATTGTTAAAATTTTAAGTGAGATGTTAGAAAAATGTTCAATTTTTATATTTTTCTACTTATATGTTTTGAATTTATTGTAATTAATGCAATGTTCAAGATTATCTATTAAAATGCCCGAGAAGTGAGAGTTAATGACTCATTAGTTTAAGGTAATGATTAAAAATGAGGTTACACGTTAGTTTGATTTTTTTTTACAAGTTATATTGCAAAAAAATTCATGTCTAAATGGGTTATTTGATAAAAACACATTACACTTCATTTTATGATATATATTTTAAGAGTAATGTTATAACTAGAAAGCTACAAAGGAAGTTAAGCATTCAAAATTATAGAATAATATATGAGCTATTTTAAAGTAATTAAATTTATATTTAATAAGTTGAGAATAACTAGCTAGATCTAGTGAATATAATTTGTAGGTGTAAAAATTATAATCTTAAACACATATAATAGTCAAATTATGTCTATTTTGAGGTGGATACACATGTTTTTTAAGTTTAGAGTCATAATATTTAAGATTATGGTGAGGAGGATTTCATTTATGCTCATTACATCAATGATAATATTGAAATAGTTAATTCCTCATTTTACACATATGGCATCCTTTGTGATTGTATAGAAGATGGAGATGATGGTGATTAGGATTTATGACATATTAGTTGTATATTGTTTATTTTTTAATGGAAATTATATCACTTTAAATCCACTTAAAATCATTAATTATTTTTGTGTCGATAACTAATTTTGATTTAACACCCTTTTTCATTATGTCTTTGTCATGTATTTTTATACTTGGTCCACTTGTGTACATTTGGCTATTTTTAGACACCTTGTTTCCCTAATTAGGATCTCTCTAGACTTGATATAATTAGATATCATCAATTTCAAGTCATTGGTTTGCTATTCATATTCATGGTCCTAATAATCCATTCCATGACTATCCTTATCTACATTTTTTTTCCTTTTTGGTTTCTAAATGAGAATCAATAATCTACAAATTTTAATCGAGGCATCAAAAAAATTCATGAAATCAAATGTTTTTTCATCATTTCTAATTTATAATGGTGTTAAAGGTCCTATAAGGATTCAATAAGGTAATATAAGACTTTAAGTTGTCTGTGTTGAGTGTTCTTGGCTTGGAAAAATTTCTCACCAAAACACAAATTTGAAATTTAGTTATAGTGTTAGGTGTCTTTTGGAGTAGTGTCAAGTAAGGTCATGTTAATTAAATGTTGTCATAAGGTCCTAAGTGAACCTATGTGTATATAAAAAGGTGTGTTACATAAATGAGGTGATAAAAATCTAAGAATATTAACTGTAAACCTTTTGAAGGTAGTTGTCAAAGTTAGTTATGTAAGGAAAATAGTTTCTAATGTATGTGTAATGAGTTTTGAATAAGAAAAGAGGTTAGTCTCATATGAGAATCATGATATAAATTTAGAAGGAATTTAGAAGAGTAAATGTTTAAAGTGGGAAGAGGTAGGGGTATGTAGGAATCTGATAATGGAGTGATAATCATAGGAACCCTGTACTTTATCTATGGGGACAAATACTATGTAATAAAAAGGAAAAAATTAATAACGTCATGTTTGCTATATATCTCTATGTATCTTTACATTTCCATTATTTATAGTTGTAACTTATTTGTGAAGAATCTTTAAACCTTTGAGCACCCTATTATGTAGATGGTTAGACTATTATTGTAGAAAAAGGAAAAAATGAATAACATCATGTTTGAAATATATCTCTATGTATCTTTAAATTTCCATTATTTATAGTTTTAACTTATTTGTGAAGAATATTTAAACCTTTGAGCACCCTATTATGTAGATGGTTAGAATATTATTGTAGGACTGTGACTAAATTCTACTGATATTCCTGCAAGCATATAGATAAATGAATTAAATAAACAGGCAAAAAGAATCCAAAAGTAACAGATAGTGATCATAGGTAAATATAATCTTGTAAATTTTTAAATCATATGTACATGATAGTGTCTATGAATAAGAAGGACAAGATTTAGGTATTTTTCTTGTGCATGTGCTCTATTTGGAAGTGATTATAATAGGAATCTAAATTGAATGTTTGAATAATAAAAGATAAGGAGATTTATTGAGGTGTAAGGATAGTGAAGAGGATAATACATCGAAAGACACTATTAAGGGAGTGAATCATAGAATCAGGTAAGCCTATGTATATTCTAAACCTCTATTTCACCAAGCACATATAGACAATCACTATAAACTATTATTGAATTCATGTTCAGAACGAAATTAAGAGTTTTCAATCCAAGTGTAGGAATAGAAAAGGTTTCAATAGGTTATTTAGACCTATTATAGGTCTCTTAAATATTTGAAAGTCTTCTAAAACTTAGTAAATGCATTTTAAGGTCTATCTGGCATGCACAGACTACATAAAACCCTAGACTAGGGTAGAGAGCTATAAAATTATTTTTTGAGAGAGTCAACCAATAAAATGTGATGAAATTTGGTACTTTGTAGGAGTGTGATATATGAAAGGGTATTTTTCAATTTTTGGGGTGGTATGGACTCTGACCGTACTTGTATAAGTGATTGGTGTTATAAAGGGCTAAAAAGACCTAATTGGGTTTATGCAGTAGTGAGAAAAGGTGTTGAGAGAGTGAATTAAACATAAAAACTTCATGGAGACATAGAGGACAATATAATATGTCAATAAAACTATTTTTTTTCAAAACTCCATGGTACTAGTCTATACTAATAAAAAAAGGTAGAAAAAAAGGCTACAAGGGATATTATAAAAGGAATAGAGTTGTATAAGAGGGTTGAGAGATAAATTAGAGATTGGGATCAAGGTGAAAAAAATTAGTAGTGACCAATAAGGCCTATAAAGGGCATATGTAAGTATCCAAGAAGCAAGAAACAAAGATCAAGGTGTTTTGGTTATTAAGCCTATAGCCTAGAAAAGGTTTGGTGAGAGAGATAAATGAGAAGGAGTAGAGAGGTGGATATAATGATGTATATGGGTGAGTGTGAGGATTTTAAAAGGATTCTAAAGATAAAAAAATGAGATCAAGAAGCCTAAATAATAGGTCAAGAAGAAAATGAATTTGAAACCTAAGTGAGAGTTGACAAGACAAAGGAGATAGTGAGGACTCAATGCAAAAATATTTATATTCAAGTATCATAGCTTAGGTTTGTAGAGGATGAGAGAGTACCTCTACATCATTTGGTATCAGAGTAGTATCAAGGTCATGGGAAGAAAAGATATATAATATAAAGTTAAAAAGATACATGAATTGTTTAGTTCTCATTTGATGTTTATGATTTTTCATGAGTTGTGTTGAGGTATGAGTGCAAGATGAGATTGTGAAGTGTGGTATGCAGCCTCGAAGCTAGTAAAGAATTGATAGAGAGTGAGAGATGTTTGTAAATATCAAGAGAGTGATCTCAAAATTAAGATTGAGGAGAGAGAAAGAGGTGTCTTAGTAAAAATATAAGAGGAAGAGATAGACCCAGTTGAGGTCATAGAAAGAGAGAGACCCAAGTGAGAGGTCATGATGTGGCAAGTGAGAGAAGACATGTCAAAGAGAATAGGTCTAGATAAGACCAAGGAGTTGATAGTCATCTTAGTTAAGATTATTTCTATCATTTTTTTATGTCTATTCTAAAAAGAATAAACAAAAGTATGGAGGTTAGGGATAAGTGATTAAGTACCTAGAATGATGTACACTATTCCAAATGTTGTGATAACCCCTCTTGGGCTATAAAATAAGACACCTGTGTATAAGAAAAAACTAAATATAATTATTGTTAGCAAACATATGTGTGGAATGTCAAGCTATGCACTTGTTCCAAGAAGCATAACTCTACCTTGGGATGACAATATGCTATTTAGAAATAGAGTTTAAAACAAACATAAATGAAAAGAGAGAGAGAGAGAGGGTTAGAATACTATTTACCATGTTGTAGGTCTAAATGTGTCAGTGAACAAATGCAATGTAGGATGGGTAGGGGAATTGTGTTTTGGTGAGGTTTTTGAGGAGGCTTTTGGGGGTCGCTGGTGTAAAAAACATAGTGATTGACATTGATTAAGTGACTAGTGTTAATTTAAGTCACTGATGTTGGTCTAGATAATCATTTGGGACAATGATATTGGTGGGGTTATGACAGGCTTTTCTGAGAAGGGAAATAGAGTTGTAGTCTTGTAAAGGAGTTGTGAGGAATTATGAGGGGGTGAGTAAGACTCCAAGAAGGGCAAGTTAGAGGTTGATATGTTTAGGTAGAGAGATGGAGGTGGGGGAGTGGTACAACTCCTCTAAGGAGGAATCTCAAGTTTCATGAGCAGTTAAAAAGTATATTTGTAGAACCAATATAAAACAACTATTTTAAAACGTGTGAAAACACCAAAATATACTTAGCTAGGTTGGATAGGTGAGCAGTTGTGCCAAATAGATGGCTCTAATGAGGCTTGATGAACTATTGTGTCAATAGATGAGTCAAAGCACATGTTTTTGATCAATGGTGCTCAAAACACAATGCAATTTATCAATTCCTAATCTAGAACAATTTGTGCAGAGTGATGGTAAGCCTGGATGTCAATAATGATGCTAGAATGCTCTGATCATGAAATATTTATGTGAGTTAATGATTTTTTTACCCTATGACTAATTTGGAAGTAGGCCCAAGTAATTGATGTTGGTAGGCCCATCAGCATTGGCCAAGGGCTAACTAATGTTAGTTCCCAAGACTAGGTAAAATAGGCTAAATTTAGACTTTTAGCCTACTTCTTACTTTGGCAAATGGGTTTTCCCATTGGAATATGGTCATAATGTGAGGTCAAGAGGTAGTTAAGGAGTTATGAAGGGGGGGAATAACAGGTCCTAGGTGGTTATGATAGAATTACCAGGTCCTAGGGTGAGTTAGGGGGTGAGAACCAGTCATAATGAGAGGTGGCTAGGTGAGGTGGCCAAAGGATAATTAACTAGGTTAATTAAACAATTAAATTAATTAGATGTGGCTAAAGGGTAAGACATAGGTTAGGGAATTACATAAGTAAGGGGCCAAGGAGTAATTTGACCTAGATAATCATGTAAGGGAGTAACATAATTCTAGTGTCTACATTTGCCCCTTTTTGTCTTGTAGCTTGTATGCATAAGCTATGAGACAAAAATAAAGGTTTTCCACCTCAAGGATGGGATGAGGTATTCCCCCCTCAAAACAGGGACTGATGATGGTAAAAACATAATTAGTGATCCTTTTTAAGAAGATAGGTGGGTAAATTTAGGTGAGAAGTGGAAATGTGGTGATAACATGACACACATGCACATTACTTCATGCCAACGTTGATCAAATGGTTAATAGGTCAAGAGGATGAAAACATAAATAATTGGTCCACAACATATATAAGTGATAGTTGATCATGTTAAAACCATCAAATGTGCATATCTAATGGTCAATGTGTCCCAAGTATCCAAAAATAGAAGTGCTCTTAGAAGACATAAAATGGTCATAGGCAATAGTGACCAATCAAGGTCATGATCTATAATGCCTGTGAAAAAGCCAACTTTAAATCAATCATAGTGCTAGCTAGCTTAGTGATAAAAATAATGTCATCATAAAGGATGTGTCTGGTTGGAGAGATATACATGATCTCCAGGTCATTCATCATAGTTGGTAGAGATGTTAGTGAACCCCATGATTAGATGTCATGATTAGGAGATATGCATGATCTCCAATTTCCCCTAATGTAGTCCATTTCAGACTATGAAGGGGCCATGTGCTCTTAGTTAAGAGAAAAATTTGAGGTAGGGAGGGTTGGTAATTGGTTTTTCTATAACAGGATGACCGACATCAGTGAGGTTGCCAATGTTGGTGGTATAACCATCATCAGATACCAAACTAATGTTGATGGGTATTAGCAGACATTGATTGCCTAGGGCACAAAATTTTTGACATTTGTGGTTGACCAAACCTAAAGAAAGAGTTTTTCAGCCCACTCAAAGGTCATTTGTCATTTATTGATTTCCAACATTGAGCTTTGGAGTTTTGTGTGTGAAAACATCACTTTCATGTCATGTGTGACCTAAGTGGTGAGGTTTGAGTGGTGGAGAGGATTTATAGAGTGCTTGAGAGTGAGTGGAGTGAGGTGAGCACTTATGGGACACCATTGAACCACATAGGTGTTTTTTATACCAAGATGGTTAAACCTACAATTGGAGACCTCATAGCCAAAGTGGCTATCCCAACACTTGCCATCCCAGCACACTGTCATCGAGTGGATGAGTTAGGACCACTATACACCCAATTTGTAATTGAATTTGGACTTCATAAATTTTTAAAATAAGGGTAAAAGGGGTAGGGAAGAGGAAAAAAAGAGGATCTATAGGTTAAAAAGTGAAATTAGGGAGACTTGGGTAGGTTGAGGAGGGCCAAGGGCAATTTTAGGGTAAAAAAGGGGTATAGGGGGTTTCAATGATTCATCCCTAGGGTTGAACTAGTCACTGACATTGATGGCTTCAACAAATGTCAGTTAACTTATAGAGGACCAAGTCTAATATAGGGGATAAACAATAATGAAGTAAGGACCAATGTCAGTCTCTACAAAATTAGGGAGGGGTGAAAGAGGGTTGTTAAGAGTGAAATTTGGAATCCAAGGAGTAAAGGTTAGATACATAACACCATAGGTTGCAAACTAGAGGGTTTATAATCAGTCATAATATAGGAAAATGTTGGGTTCATAAAAAAATAATTAGGTGATAATCACTAGGTGAAAATGGCCTAGCTAACCTTAAGAGACCCCATGTCAACTAAATGCTACCTACATAACCCTGTGAAGGGTCTCAGGCTGATATAGTTCTCCTAAAGGGAAAACTAGGTTACAAGGAGGGCTGGTTGAGATGAATAGTTCTTGTTTTTAATGATGTGCTTTTTTATGGTTACATGTGAGACATGAGCTCAAACTTTGGGATCAACTCTTGAATCTACTATCGAGGATATGAGCAAACGTGACTCTCAGTGAGTCAGAGTATATCATTATAGTTGGCGTAGGAGGCTTTTAGAGATACAATCGAGTTGTGAAGGATGTGAACCTGATGGTGGGATTGATAAAGTGGTGGGATCTAGCCACGAACACCTTCTATCTTCCCATAAGAGAGATGATAGTCATACTAGAGGGCATATATTAGATATTGAGGCTACCAATACATGGTACTAAATTAAATGCATGTAATTGAGATGAGCATGATGTGATCATGGGCACATTATTTGGAGAGCATGTTGAGGAGATAGATTACCACTCTGTTAACTTCACATATAAACCCCTATATGAGGCTGATGATTATGAGCATAGAATTGTAGTCATGCTCATGATTGGAGTGACTATTTATGCATTTCTAGACATGGATGGCATCAAATTTATAGTAGATTTGATAGGTGTACTAGCTAACATGCTAGAATAGAGGATGGTTTTTGTTTGAGGGACTTCATTCTTCAGATAGATATATAAATATATTTGGGGCATTAGATTATGATGTCAATATAACCTCTACATGGGTCACCTTTTACACTATTGGGCCTATGAGTATATTGTAGTAACCTGACTATTAGCCCACTCATCACCATCATTGTAGGATATAGAGTTGACTTAAAACATTGGAAAGGTTACCATCATAGTGTGTCAAGTACCAGTATGGGATTTTATAGGGAGTACCTCCTGACATGCCATGGTACAGGAGGGATGAAATAGAGCTACCCTTACCAATACCACAAGAGATATAGGGGCCTAACTTTGAAGAGCTCCTATGTAGAGGAGTTGATGATGCAGGTTAGATGGGGGCATATAAAGCTTGGTGGGTAGGATAGTATGTCATGATCCCACAAAGACTACCCACTAACATGCAGGCCATTGCTAGAGAGAGATGTTATGATCTAGGATAGGGATGTAGCACAAACACAAGTATAGGTTCTATAAGGATAGGTGACAATGCTATAGGGGCAGATAATAGTAGTCACAGGGTATGATTTAGCCTTATAAACATAGCTAGTAGTAGCACAGCCACATGTTTTGACTCTAGGTGGATGAGTGATATGGATATAGGTACAAATAGATGTCATGATAGTGGAGAGAGATGTCCTAAGGGATGGATAGGCAGTTTCACCTCCTCCACCACCATAGGTACCATAGGCAACTATAGCAAGGAGTATGGGGCCTCCATAGATAGTGTTAGTTAAGAGATACAACACTTCTCTAGCAGAGATTGATTATTATTCATAGGTCCTTAGGGTGAATCCAAAGATCCCAAGGTATGTTGATTATCTAGTACATCAATATACTACTTATTGCAACATAGCTTTGAGCTCCTGATGCCACAAATAGTTTCAAGACATGGGTGACACTACAAGGTCATGACCACCTCCATGGTAAGATTAGTCAGCTAGTTTTGCATATTTTTAATTTTGATATGATGTATATACATATACTAGTCTATGTGTTGAAGACATGAGATGTATATTTTTGAGAGATAGAGACATATGTATTGATGTATCATTGATGCATACTTTGACATTCAACATATATGAGATGATACCTTTTTTATGACACGATTTTGATATATATGATGATTGATGGTGTTATTGATGTCATGTTGTTATGATGCTAGATGTTAAATGTTATGGTTATGGTTATGATGATGTTATTATGTTATATGTTAAGCATTATGGTTATGGTGATGCTAAGATGTTAGTAGGTTATTATAGCATTTCCCATATTTGTGATGGTACATGCACAATTGAATGTTTAGACACATCTTAGTATTTTTCCATATATGTGATTGTGTATGCATAAAATGTATTATGTTGGTTTTTCATTTCAAAATTTTCCATATATGTGATGGTGTATGATTTAAAATGAATGATGTTGATATAACTTCCATGTGTATTGGTATTCACAAAAACTATTGATGAAAATGTTAATTATAATTCACATAACACAAATTGGTATTTGTTTTAAATGAACTATTGAGTGGTGGATAGTTATTATGGTTAGGTTGATTATCAGAAGAAAGTTAATGTGATGTTTACTTATGATAAAAAATGTGGTTGATGTTAGGCACATAGTTTTAATATAGTGATTAAAACTATACCTAAGAATGAAGACAAGCAATTTTCTACCATAAGACACAACATATTAAAGGAGAAACTAACATATAAAAAAGATGGTTAAGATGAAAGGCACGATGCTCTTTCATTAATTAGGACCATTAGGTAGCATGGGGAGGCATACAAACATAATCCCTTTTCATGTGCTACACTATCGACCATAGTTTCATTGGATAAGCAATTGGTTCACTTCATGGTAAGCGAGCTCTAAGTCCCTTGTTTATGTTTAATAGGTAATAGAGCTAGGGGAATAGAGTGTTATGAGCAAAGGGGTAAATGGATAATGAAAACCTTATAGTGGGATGATATGCCATTTCTATAGGTGACTCGAGAGATTTCATAGGCAAGTCCATGACATAAGTCTTGTTTTTTTTTAATTTATAGACTGAACACTGCAAGAAATATATGTATGGGATTTTTGATTGGTTCTTTAGGTCATGTGAACTTGATAGATACAGGAAGCTTCAAAGTACATGATTGTTATAAAAAAGGTAACATATCCATCCTTAAAGGGAGTGGTCTATGATTTATATATGTATTTTGTCTTTTCATAGTTGTCTTTTGAGGGAGCAGTCTATTTATTGTAGTAGTAATATGCTACACAACTATCCTTTAAGGGAGCAGTCAACATTTTTTATAGTGACCCAAGAGATAATGAAATTGCTTTATATTCCAAGTTTTTTTTTAGACGTTAGTAATGGACATGACTATAAAGGATTAGGGGTGTCCATTTTATGAGGACAAAACTACCATACTTCAAAGATTGACAAAAGTGTGAGAGGGAAAAGGGTGAAAGAAAGGTATGTAAAATAGAAGAATTTTTGCTCAAGGGATGAGCTCAAGTAAGACACAAAGCGATGTGATGCTTGATTAACAAAAGAATGGTCATAAATGTAATGAATTTAAAGGCTCAAGTTCTAGCTTGCCTTTAAAAGAGGATAAGCAATAATCCCCTTATCCATATTTATGAGTTATGATATATATGGTCCAAGATAATCAGGAGTAAATTTGACCTTTTTGTTTTTTGTCCATTTTAGTCACATGTTGATTCTCCTTCAATATGAGATCTTTGATATTGAAATCTCACTATTTTAGATGCTTGTTATAGTGTACCTGATGTGTTATTGATATATTTGAAGATGGTTTAGAGATGCAAGTCAATGTTCATTGAGAAACTCTAGTTGGGCCAAGCATTCTTGGCAAAAAGTGTCATTAAAGAGGATATCCTATAGGGATATGTGAAGAGAATGAATATTTACCTCAAGAGGCAGGAATACCTCAGTAACATAAACTAAATAAAAAGGCATAGCTCCCATAAGGGTTTGAATGCTAGTGTGATAGACCCATAGATCAAACGGAATATGTGTGTGTCAATCCCTACTAGATTCATTAAATACTTTCATGAGAATTTTGGTTAAAGATTTGTTAGATGCTTTTACCTACCCATTTGCTTGTGGATGATAGGGAAATGAAAAGCTTAGTTTGATTCCAAAGGCATCACAAAGCCTCTAGATGGATTTATTTTTGAAGGATTTATCATTATTCATAATGATCTTATGTGGAATACCATAATGGTAAATAATGTGATGATTGATAAAGTTGATAGTTTTTTCATCTTTTATGGAGACAAGGGAAATTACTTCCATGCACTTAGTGAAATAATCTATCATGGTGATGATAGAGTGATGACAAAGAGATGAATGTGGGTTAATCTCACCAATAAGATCTAAACCCCATTAAGAAAAGTGCCAAAAATCCTGAGCCACTTGCAAAGCATGAATCATTACATGAAGAAGATTTACGTGTTGTTGGAATTCGACACAATGCCAAACATAATCATAACAATCTTGGTTAAGTTTTGGCCAATAATAGCAAAGTTAAAGAATGCATTTAATAATCACATTCTCACTGAAGTGTCTACCACAAATTCCATCATGGACTTCCTTGATGGCACAAGGGACTTTAGTGCTAGTTAGATAGTGAATAAGGAGGCCATCGAAGCCTCTCTTATAGAGAAAAACCCAAGCATGGTGTAACTAATAGTGCTTTTGACAAAAGCACACCACCTATTACTAGAAAGATTAGGGAGGACAACACCATAAGTGAGATAGTCCACTAACTATTTGTACCAGAAGTCATGAGAATTGTTGTCTACATTACCAATAAAGAGGATGTTTACTAAAATGTAAGAGGGAAATGTTAGATGATTGATGGTAATATAGATATTCAAAGAAGATGATGAAGATGGAATGTGCAAGGCAATAGAGGCCATGGTATCAACAAACTTGTTTGTCAAACGAGGAATAATTTGTAAGAGATAATGGTTGAAAGAGGCCAACAATATGTCTAAATAGTGTTTTTACCACTATAAGATGTTCTTACACTGATAAGAGCCATTTAATTGATTCACCATAAATTGGGAGTCTCCATAGATGTGGATGGACTTAACCCCCCCAAAAAGGGCTATTTGAAGCCTAAGAACCAAGGCCTCATATTTTGCAATGTTATTGGTGCACTCAAAATCTAGTTTAAATGATAAGGGCATGGGTTCACCATCAAGAGGAACAAGGATGACCCATGTACCCCTTATAGTTTGACATTTTTACCCATCAAAAAATAACATCATTTGATAGGTAGTGTCATTAGTGGAGAGTGTAGTGATGGATTCATTAAGAAATTTGATATTAGAAGGTTGTGTGTTAGGAAGAGGAGCATCATCCAACTGGTCTATAATCATTTTCCCCTTGATTAATTTTTGATTAATGAACTCCAAATCAAACTTAGTGAGAAGAATAAGCGACTAAGCCATGCACTAGTTTTGATAGGTCTTAGAGTGCATATATTTTTTGGGATCAGTGTTAGTGATGATGTAGGTCTTGTGATTAAGGAGATAGTGTTGAAGCTTATAAGCCACAAAGACTAAAGTGAAAAAAAGTTTCTCGATGTAAGTTTACCAAGTCTTAGAGTCTATAAGCATTCAAATTATATAATAGATCGCTTAATCCTTATGGTTGTCATCCCTATGTGCAATCATAACACTGATGGAATGATTTATTGTTGAAATATAAAGATAAAAAGGTTGATCCTCCTTAGGTGGAATGAGGACAGGCAGGGAAAGAAGATAACCTTTGAGGGCATTGAATGCTTTTTAACACTCCTCACTCCACTCAAAGAAGACATTTTTTTTAAGAAGGTGATGAAATGGTTGACATATATCTTATAATTGGGAGATAAAACATCAAATAGACTATAATTTGCCTTACAAAATATAAATTTGGTTGAGGTTTTTCGGTGGAGGAATTTATAAAATGGCTCAAACCTTATTAGGATTGACCACAATGCCATGAAGAGAAATAATAAAGCTTAGTAGCTTACTAGAGAGGACCCCAAAGATGCACTTCTTTGGGTTAATATGAATGTTGTAGCATAGAAGATGCTTGAAGATGATCTTGAGGATCACCAAATGGTCTTGGTGATGCTTATATTTTCCAATCAAATCATCCATGTAGTATTCCATGATGGTGTGAAGGAGGTCATAGAAAATGTAGGTCATCATGCATTGGTAAGTAGCCCTAGCATTTTTCAATCCAAAGGCCATAACACGATGATAAAAGGTTCCCCATAGGGTAATGAAAGTGGTTTTATGCTAGTCTTCAAGAGAAATCAAGATTTGATTATAACCTGAGAATCCATCCATGAGTGAGAGCATCTTCTGGCAAGCCATAAGATCCACCAGCTGGTCAATGTTAGGAAAAAAGAAATCATCTTTTGGGTATGCAAGGTTAAGATCATGAAAATTAGTGCAAAGATGAAGTCCCCCATGGGCTTAGTGATGGGGAAGATGTTATAGACCCATTGTGGGTAATAAATGGGTTGAATGAAGTTAATGGATAAGAGGTGTTGGAGCTCCTCTTTAATGAGAAGGGTGATACGAGGATGCATCTTGTAAATCTTTTCACATATAGGTTTAGCTTCACAATTTGTGACAATGTTATGGGTTACAATCATGGGGTCTATTCTAGGCATACCATTGTTTAACCAAGCAAAATATTTACTATGATTGTCAAAGAAAGTGGCGTAATCTTGTTGTTTGACAAAATCTAAGGATTGACCAACTTTCAGAATATGAGGGTTATTTGGAGACTATAAATTAATATCAATAGTTAATTCATTTAGCATATTTTGTGTCTTATATGGGAATGAATTTTAAATATAAGAGCCTTCAGCTCCCACGTAGGTAAGAATGGAGTCATCATCTTGACATTAGACTGTGTTGATTTTTAGAGAGTCATTGTCAATAATCTTAGGATGAAGGAGGGGAAGGGACCTTGTTTGCCCATCACACTGATAAGTTAAGGGTTCCAAGTGAACAATGTTCATGAAAAAAAATAGGAGGGATGGATACCTCCAAATCCATGGGAGAAGGTGGGGGGATAGGCAAAGGTAGAGGAGGCAAAGGCTCCTCAATGATCATAACACAAGGAACCTTAGTGAGCTTGGATGCCTCTTTAAAACCCACACCATACCACTTCTTGGCATTCTTAATGGTTTTATGGGTGGGGTACGTGATGGGTGTATGAGCTCCTTACTCATACTGGCCCAGACCAAACCCTTTCCAAACACGCCTATATAGATAAGTGTTAGCAAAGCTAGGTTTGCCTAAGAAGGAGAAGTCACATGTGAAGAATTAGGTGGAAGGGAGAGGATTTCTTGTGGTGGGAGCACTATCAATCCCCCCATACATTAGAATCATGTGAAAATTGGGAGGACCATATGGTATGACCATCCTGACATGAGGATCATATTAGGGATGCATATGTAATATTCCATACTCTTATGGAGTATGGAACATATCTATCATGAGGAGATGATATTCATCGAGAGTGAGGTGATTGAATGTATCTTCCTTAGGATCTTTCTCAGGAATTTGAGTCAAAGGGAGCTCTAAGCTTATTAAAGCCTTAGAAATATGAGGAAGAGGAGACACTTTTAATGGTATAAGGACATCATTGGTCCTATAAGTCATTTTGTATGTCTTAAATGGAGGAAGATCATCAGGGATGACATGCACCTGGCCCTCATACTCAAATTTAACACAACAATGCAAAGTCGAGGGCACACAAGTCATGGATCATATCTATGGATGTCCATGCAAGATTCTGTATTATAACTCTCCCTCAACCACATAAAAGATCTCTAGAATAGTGTGAGGACCAACATGAATATGAAGCATGACCATGCCAACTGGGGTGGCCATGGTATCATTGAAGGAGTGAAGAACCACATCTGATTATGACACATAATGATCAAGGAGCTCTAATTTATTATAAGTATGTATGGAGATGATGTTAATACTATCATCCCCATAAACCATGACTCTCTTGACATGAGTTTGGTTGATATATGATGTGATGAAAAGAATGGGGTCCTAGTCATTAGGGTGATAAGTAGGAATCTTAGAATTACTAAACAAAATTAGGGCTATAGTATCGAGGGAGCTTTAAAAATTTGAGAGAGGTTGGGGATCATCAAGATAAACCTTAACTTCTTGAAGGGCCTTTATCAAGGTATATCGATGCTAAGATGAGCTTTGGATTAGCTCATATAAGGACATATTCAAAAGTGTTTAGTGTTGTTGCTTGACCATGGAGTCCTAAACCACCTCTAAAGATGTCGATTACATGGCACCCAAGATAGAAATATTAGGTTTTTGAGGGGGAGAATCCTTCAAAAATGAATGATCCTAAGGTGTTTTAACCTTCTCCTTGCCTTTACCCTTTTGAGTCTATGACTGATTGGTCACGCAAATCAAGCTAATCTAGAATACTTATGGTAAAGGTGATGAAGGACTCTTGTGCACATCTTTAAGTTCAATTTTAGGAAAAGAAGCATTAGAAGTCATGGGTGAAACTTCTAGAGTGATAGGTAATTTTATTAGGGGCTCCTCAAAAAGAGTGTTTATACCAAAATGTTGCTAGATGACTATTGTGAGAGCTTTACAACTCTCTGTATCATGTCTAGGTGATCAATGATATAAACAAACCTATGTGTCATCAAAACAAAAATGTTTTGGTCTAATAATATGATAAGGCTTAATCAGGGGAAGGGTTATGTGAGATGATTGAAAAAATTGGCACAAAAGAGAGGTATGTGAGCCTTTTAATGGGATTGCATTTGTTGTTACAACTGGGGTTGACACCTTCTTTTGTTTAGGAGGTGTTGGAAGGGTTTTGAATGGAACATTTTTGGGTGAAGGAATGAACATATGTTTCATTAACACCTTTTTAGTGATAGATGCCAAGATGTTATAGGTTGAGGGACCACCATTAGGCAGAGGTAAGAATGTAGGTAACTTTGACTTTTGGTTCCGTAAGGTGCAAGGTGATTTAACCAAAGTTGATGGGTATTTCCCCAATATTGAAGGAAAATTCAATGGTGTAGTGGGTTAACAAGGCGTAGGAATCTTGAAATTATTCCTAGGCATACGTGGGTTTAAATCTAACTTTACCTGTGGATGAGTTAGATGGGACACTAGGTCAACACCTAAAGATTTAATTTTCTTTAGTGTGGTGGATACTTGAGATGGTGAAGGTTCTGACATTGGGGATTGAGCCACTTTTAATGGAGGAGATGGATCTTGAACCTTGTCAAACACTTTGGGGTAAATGGTTATGAAATGGTTAGTGGTCAAGGATAAATTTTGTTGTGTAGGAAAAGGAATTTTGATTTTATCCCAAAATGCCACATGATCTAGTTTCTTAGATTCAAGAAAACTTAGATTTCCTACCAACCGTGAGAAGGGTTTGGATAATGTCAGCACAGGCCTTACTATCACTTCCATAGAAGACTCAGGTGATTGTAAAAGAGGGACATTATTGGTAGTGGCCACCTCAAGCCAAATATGGGTGAGAATTATAATGGGATCTTCCTCAACCAAGGTAGGAGAACATACATGATCCTTTGATGATGGGGGAGGGACTATAAAATTTGACTCCTCAAGTAAATAGAGCATTGAGATAATTTCCCCCTCAGCATGTGGACAAGGGATTGGCAAAGTGTGCTCTTCCATAAGTAAGAGAAGTGGTAAAATGGGATCAATGTGAGCAAGTGCAATTGGTCCTTAAACTAACATGGGATCAAATGAAATAGGTTCCTCTACATATAAAAGAAGAGTTGATGAGGCACTCCCTTCCATTGGTAGAAGAGAATTAGAAAAAGAAGGATTCTCTAGGGGGAAGAGGAAAGGTATGATACCCCCCTCAACATGTGGTCAAAGAGTGGGTAATGCATGTTTTTCAAGTGATATAAGAATAAGAAAAACATACAAGAGGGGAATGGGCACAATAGGATCTTCATGTGGAAGAAGGATAGGCAAAGAAGGGCCCTCTTCTCATGGAAGTGGAAGAGGAAAAATAGGTTCCTCTACTTGAGGGAGTAGTATAGGTATGGTTGGCTCCTCTACTTGGGGAAGAGGAGAAGGTGGAGTGGGCTAGATTGGTATCAAGGTAAAGACCACATCAATAGTGTGGACGTTGTGGTCATGTGGATGCTCAGTCATTTCCTAAACATTATTCTAAGAAGATGAGTGCTCAAGAAATGGCTTCTTGAAGACACCAAGGTTTTGGTTAGCCAGTTCAATGGGATTATCCAAAACTAGATCACCCTTATCAAGCATGTCTTAAACAATGTTCTTGAGGGTCTTATAGTTGTTAATGTCACAGTGTTTCACTTGATGATAGACACAAAATTGGTCCTCCTTATACTAGGTGGGTTTTAAGATGGTACATATCAAATTATATGGGGGGCCTTGACATAAGGAAGGGTAATAGATCCTTGCCTCAATAACTTATCCAACATGGAGGCGTATGACTTCCCAATCAGAGTGTACTCTCTATGTTTATACCATTGCTAGAATTTCTTTGTTGGGTTTTGAGAAGTCAAATGCTTAGATTGTTCTACCTTTGTAGAAGATGTCAACTTAACAAATATCAGATTAGCCAAGCCTTTAGAATTTTGGTTGGAAGAGGAATATTTAGATAAAGAGGAGTCACTAGGCTTAGAATTTGCATTCTTATTATGTAACTTGACTTGGTCTTTATCTACTACCTAAATCTCAAGCTTTCATGCCATTGTGAAGGCTTCATCGAATGTGTGAAAGGTTTGTACTTAAAGGGTCAAGGAGATGTGCTTGGAGCATGATCTTGAAAAGAGTTCAGTGAGCTCAAGCTGGGGTAATGAGAAATAGAGTTGATTAATGAGACCTTTCTAATGAGCAATGAAATTAGCTATAGAACCATCCTCAAATTGTCAAATAGAGTAAAGGTTTTTGATTGAGACCTTTTTAGAGATATTGATCAAGAAATTATCTAATAATAACTAAGCAAGCTAGGTGAAGGAAAAAAAGGAGTGTCAGGTAATAAAGCTATACCAATTTAGAGTAGCACTGATAAGGGACATGGGAAAAATATGAAGCAATAATGTGCCATCATGTCTTATGAGGTAACAAGCATGTCTAAATGCTTGTAAGTGTTGTTGTAGGTCTTCCTTGCTTTTAAATTGAGTGAAATTAGGAATCTCCCACTAATTAGGATAATGATGGATAGGTATTGAAGGATGGATGGGCTCATTGCATATTTGATCATATGAAAAAACATTCATTGAACCCATAATAGATGTCTCTAAGTTAGACATCTTATCCATCAGGATCTTGATTAGATTTAGAAGGGGATTGATTTGAGAAGTACTCCCAAAGTTATAGGCTGCCTATAGAGTGCCAAAAATAACATATGATATAGGTTGTTGCAGTTAGGTAGACACAACATATAAGTAATGAATCATAGGCTGAGGGGCCGAAGAGAAAGGGGCTTATCCCATAGGATTTGTAGAAAACCTTGGCTAGGTGTCACCACCATGGGTTGGATTATGGCAACATTGGATAAAGGATAGGTGGTCACTCTTGTATTTTTTGGTGCAAGAGTAGCTAGGATTGACATAACCAAGTTCTGAAATGGGGTCTGACTTGGTTGAGTGGCTTGCGATTATAAGGTTAAGGAAACCCCAAAGAAAGTTGGGTTTGAATGTATGGTTGGAACACCAAAATTTGAGTGTTAAATATAGTTGGGTTACTCATCTAAGTGGTAATTTGAGTAACCATAGGGGGAATGGTGGAAATAATTGATGTTGTTTCCATCAAGGAAGTGGGCATACCATAAATCAGATCACTAGAAGAGTTACATGTTTGATTCATGACAAGGTAATGCTGGAGGGATTTAGTGTTATGATCAAGGAATCAAGCAAAATCTTGATCACCCTCAAGCATGATGGGTGGCTGACTAGGATTGACATAGCT
This sequence comes from Torreya grandis, assembly GCA_037957365.1. Classification (NCBI taxonomy): domain Eukaryota; kingdom Viridiplantae; phylum Streptophyta; class Pinopsida; order Cupressales; family Taxaceae; genus Torreya; species Torreya grandis. Next base: position 5,174,933 of record JARHVA010000308.1, read on the forward strand.
AGGGGAACCTTCCACACTAGGATCATGCTCTATGGAAGGACTAGAAAAAGGGGGAGAAGGTGGAAGGGGTTGTTGACTTATGTGACCAGTGAGATTATTCACTTGATTTTGCATCAAGACCATGCAAAAGGGTAGATAATTTTAATAGACCTTGTATCTATGATAGGAAATTAAAAAAACCCAAGTTTTATTGAAATAGGCAGGTGATTTTAGCTTGTTGTTTGAGGCAAACTAAAAAAAAAAAAAAAAAACCACAGAGGCTGATATTGATTGCCTAACCAAGGTTGTTATGCAGCAAATATGTCAACATTGGTACTATGAACAAGGTCAATGGGATACTCAAGCTACCAATTATAGTAGCCTGACTGAGGTTGGTTACTATGTAACCTAGAAAGGTAAAAAAATCACTATTTAACTAACCTAGACATGAGATCCAAATATAATAATGAATGCAACATGCCTGTGTGTCAATAGAGAACACTCAAGGGGATTGAAGCTAGAGTTTAACAAGTCTAAAAGGTTGAGAAGAATTGGTTTTGATACAAAAATTCCTTACTAACTCAAAATTACAATAAGCAACAAAAAGGAAAAAAAGATCATATAGCCAACTAGCATTAATTCTGATGAATTGTTTTTAGTCTCTTAGTGCCTTATGCCTTAACTAGATTATGTGAAGAGGAAGTTAGATAATGAAGGTCCTAGAATACATATAGATATGGTTTTAGGAGTTTTGGCTAAGGAGTCCTCAATATACCATTAGGTATGGGAGGCCCAAATCTATGACTTGTGATTTAGTCTAGCCAGAACACCGACCTGGCTTTGTTTACCTAGTGATGAAATTTAGGTAAATCCCACCTGAGGATTTGGGGAAAGTTTGAAATGTGTAAGTTGACATGTGGTTTGGAGGTGTGAGAGAAAGTGTTTTATGTTTCATTAACCAACTAATTAGTTCTATGTGTGACTAATATGAACCAAGTTGACCAATGATGTAATAAGTTTTAAACCCAAAAATTGAAGTGTTTTCTTTGGATGTAAAATAATGAGGAAAGGGAAAGAGTATGACTTTCACTAATTTGATGCACATGTAATGAGGTAAACAAAAACAATGTTATTTTTATCTTTGCACAAGATAATGATTTCATTTAGAAGTAATAGAAGAAGAGGTGAGAGAAAAGAGAAAATTCAGTTCATTCCCTTAAGCTGAAAATGAAAGGTGTAGTATATTGATTTTATGGTGACCAAAAGGAGAGAATGCAATAATGAAAAATTCACTAGTGATACACCTATATGAATGTCATTTTAAATCAAGGAATGAACTCAAGATAAACTTTGGGGTCCCATCGGGTGTGTTAGAATGTTTCTATTAGTTTTTGCTATCTATTCTAAATGGAAGAAACAAAAGTATGAAGGTTAGGGATAAGTGATTAACTACCTAGAATGATTTGCACCATTATAAACATTGTGAGAACTCCTATTTGTCTATGGAGGAAGACACCTATGTATAAGACAATATTAAATAGAATTGCTATTAGAAAAGATATGTGTGGGTTGCCAAGCTACACACTTATTCTAAGAAGTGTAACACTTCCCTAGAATGACACTCTACTATTTAGAAATAGAGTTTTAAACAAACATAAATGATGAGAGAGAAAGAGAGGGTTAAAATACTATTTATAATGTTTTAGGTCTCAATGTGTTAGTGAACAAATGCAATGTAGGTTGGGTAGGGGAATTGTGTTTTGGTAAGGTTGTTGGAGAGGCTTTTGGGGGTTATTAGTGTAAAAAACATAGTGACCAACATTAGTTAAGTGACTGGTATCAGTTCAGGTCATCGATGTTAATTTAAATAACCAATATCAGTTTGGGCAATAATATTTGTGGGGTTATGAAAGGCTTTTTTGAGAAGGGAAATAGAGTTGTAGTCTTATTAAGGAGTCATGAGGAATTGTGAGGGGGTGAGTAAGACTCAAGAAGGGTAAGGCATAGGTTGATATGTTGAGGTAGAGAGATGGAGGTGGGGGAGTGTTAAAACTCCTCCAAGGAGGAAGCTTAGGTTTCATGAGCAGTTAAATAGTATATTTTTAGAACCAATATAAAACAACTATTTTAAAACATGCAAAAACACTAAAATGTACTTAGCTTGGTTGGATAGGTGAGTAGCTATGCTAGATAGATGGATTTGATGAGGCTAGATGAACCAATGCATGAAAAAATGAGGTAAATCATATGTTTCTAATCCATGGTGCTCGAAACACTATGTAGTTTCTCAATTCATGAACTAACAAAATTCCTGTAGAGTGACGGTAAGCCTAGATGTCAATAGTGATGCTATAATGCTATGATCATGAAATCTCTATGTGAATCAATTACTTTTTGACCCTATGTCCAATTTATAAGTAGGCATAAGTAACCAATGTTGGTGGTCCCACTGACATCGACCAAGGGCTAACTAATGTTAGTTACCAAGACCAAGTAAAACAAGCTAAATTTAGCCTTTTATCTTACTTCTTACTTTGACAAATGGGATTTCCCATTGGAAAATGGTCATAACATGAGGTCAAGAGGTAGTTAGGTATTTAAGGACTTATGAGGGAGGGAAGAATAGGTCCTAGGTGGTTAGGATAGAATGACTAGGTCCTAGGGTGAGTCAGAGGGTGAGAACTGGTCATAGGGTGAGGTGGCCAAAGGAGATTTAACCAATTTAGTTTAAAAATTAAATTAATTAGATGTGACTTAAGGGTAAAGAAATAGGTTATGGAATTGAATAAGAAAGAGTACAAGGGGTAATGCAACCTAGGTAATCATGCAAGGGAGTATCACAATTCTAGTGTCTATAAAGATGAAGAAAGAGAAATAAAAGAGGAAACATGGCAAGGTTGAGAGAAGCTACCACAAAATATATATATGGATAAAGAGATGGAAGAGATGAGGCAACAAATAGATGATTTTATAATAAAGATAGAGAATCCAAGAGAAAGTGAGAACCCACTCCTTTAATGGGTCATCAAGAAGAGATCCATCAAGTGGACAATCAAATAACAGGTAAAGAGAAGGCAAGCTCAAGTTAAGAGAGAATAAAGGAAGAAGAAAAAGTTTCTATGTAAATAACTTAAGAGTGAAGTGAAGAAGTGTAGGATGAAGATGCAAGAAGATGTAGGTGAGAAGTAATGTGAGTAGGATCATGGTGAGAATGAAAAATACCTTGTGGAGGATGTGATGTGTTTGAATGTAGAGCAAAAATCTAGTGATAACCATCTATGTGATGGGGATGACAAAGCAAAATAAGTGGATTAGCTTGAGGGCCTTATTGAAGGCTTGTAAAGTGAGGTATAGTTGATGGACAAACACTTATAATCTGATTACAAGCTTGTATACAAGAGTGATAAATAGATGGATATGTATATGAAATCCTTAGAGGGAGCTTGTTATGGTGATAGGATAGAAAATGAAGGGAAATAAGTACAAGTTGAAACAGTCGAGAAGCTTGTGAAAGAGGACAAAGAGCATGGAGAAGGAACATTGCAGGCATCAATTAGGCATGATGAATACATATATCCACATGAAGGTGAAAGATCAAGTGTTACGGTAGTGTTTTTATGAACACACAACCCATATGATAAAGGCAACAAGAGAAGAGATAGTGCACATCAAGTGCAATATGACACAAGCAAGCAAGAAAGCAATATAGTTTTAGAGGGGAATAAAAGAATAAAGAGGAGAAAATGAGGCATGATGGATCAACAGTGATCCTAGAAACCTAAATTGGAAGACATGGAAGAAGGACATAAAACTCCATTGGAAGCTCATTTATTTCTTCCCCAAGAGTATGATGTAGGGGCATCAAACAAATTCATGAAATCAAATGTTTTTTCATAATTTATGATTTAAAATGGTTTTATAGGTCCTATAAGGACTCAAGAAGGTGATAGAAGTCTTTTATGTGTCTTGTGTTAAGTGTTATTGGCTTGGGAAAGTTTCTCACCACACAAATTTGAAAATTTGAAATTTAGTTAGAGTATTAGGTGTCTTTTTGAGTAGTGTCAAGTAAGGTCATGTTAAGTAAATGTTGTCATAGGGTCCTCGCTGAATATAGATGTATATAAAATTATTATTTACATACATGAGGTGATATAAATCCAATAGTATTGATTTTAAGCCTTTTAAAAGTATTTATCAAAGTTACATATGCAAGGAAGACAGTTTTCCATGTATGTCTAATGAGTTTTTTAATAAGAAAATAGGCCAGTCTAGTAGAAGTAGGTTAGAAAGTTATAAGGAAGTTATAATAGTAAGTTTTTAAAGTGGGAAGATGTAGGGGTATGTAAGAATATGATAATGGAGTGATATTCATAGGAACCTTGTACTCTATCCATGGGGACAAATACTATGTAATAAGGACTCAATGAATAACATCATGTTTGAAATAGATCTCTATTTATCATTACATTTTCATTTTTTATATTTGAAATTTATTTGTGAATAATCTTTAAACCTTTGATTACCTTGTTATGTACATGGTTAGACTGGTATTATAGGACTATGACTAAATTTTATTTATATTCCTACAAGAATATAAACAAATGAAGTAAATAAACATGTAAATAGAGTCTAAAATTAATGGAGAGTGATCCCAAGTAAATATAATCTTTTAAATTTGTTAATAATATGTATATGATAGTGTTTTTGAACAAGAAGGACAAGATTTAGGTATTCTACTTGTGCATGTGCTCTATTTGGAAGTGATTATGATAGGAATCTAGATTGAATGTTTGAATAATAAAAGATAAGGAGATTTATTGAGTTTTAAGGATATTTAAGAGGATAATACATTTGAAATACAATGTTGATGTAGTGATTCAAAGCATCAGGTAAGCCTATGTATAATCTAAACCTTTGTTTCACCAGACACAGGCAGACAGTCACTATAAGTTACTGTTAAATTCAAAGTTGGAATGAAATTAAGAGTTTTCAATACAAGTAAAGTCATAAAGAATGTGTAAATAGGCTATTAAAACCTTGTATAGGTTTTTTGAATATTTTAAAGTGTTCTAAAACTTAGTAAATACATTTTAAGCCCACTTGGGCATACATAGACTACATAAAACCCTAGACTAGGGTAGAGAGCTATAAAATTATTTTTTGAGAGAGTCAACCAATAAAATGGTATGAAATTTAGTATTTTGTAGGAGTGTGATATAAAAAAGGGTATTTTTCAAGTTTTGGGGTGATACAAACACCTACTATACTTGTATAAGTGATTGTGTTATAAAGGGCTAAAAAGACCTAATTGGGTCTATGTAGTAGTGATAAAAGGTGTCTAAAGAGTGAATTGGACCTCAAAATTTCATGGAGACCTAAAGGATAATAGAGGGTGTAAATAAAATAGTTTTTTTTTTCAAAACTCCATGGTACTAGTCTATACTAATTAAAAAAGGTAGAAAAAAGGCTACAAGGGATAGTATAAAGGGATTAGAGTTATATAAGAGGGTTGAGAGATAATTAGAGAATGGGATAAAGGTGAAATAAGGTAGTAGTGACCAATAATGAATATTAATGGCACATATAAGTAACTAATAAGTAGGAAACAAAGATTAAGGTGTTTTGGTTATTGAGCCTATAGCCTAGAAAAGGTTTGGTGCGAGAGATCAATGAGAAGGAGTAAGGAGGTGGATATAATGAGGTATATGGGTGAGTGTGAGGAGTTTGAAAGGATTATAAAGACAAAAAAAGTGAGATCAAGAAGCCTAAAAAATAGGTCAAGAATAAAATGACTTTTAACCCCAAGTGAGAGTTGACAAGACAAAGGAGATAGTGAGGACTCAATGCAATAATCTTTATATGTAGGTATCAGAACTTGGGTTTGAAGAAGATGTGAGAGTACCTCTGAATCACTTATCCCATAACATTTATTAGAGCACATGTGGAAAATTTATGGATTTAATAAATTTTAATTGATTCATATGATTGCTTATGTATCTTCATATTAGAAGTAGTGTTAGACTAAAATGTCTCCATTAGATAATTAGGGTATATATATGAGGTAGTGGTTAGTCTTTTATCATCATATTTCAAATTATATTTTCATTTTAAGGTTTTTTAGGATGCCCTCTTCAAGTGGATAATTATTATTTTTATATAATCTAAATATATTTTAATCATATTAAGAGTTATTATTTTTATTCTTCTTTATTAGTGAAATAATTTCATTACAAGTGGTATCAGAACTTCTATTTGGGAAAAAGTCTTGTCAAATAGCCAATTTTGAGGAAACCTATATATCTCATAAAATTTTGTGAATGTTTATAAAATTATCTTTACTAAATATTTATAACCATTAAAGAAGGATAAATGAAAAAAATAGAGTTTTTAAATCACTTTTGATTATGTTATTATTATTTTAGATTTTTTCTAAATTATCTTAAGAGGTCAAAATTTTAATTTTTTTTTATGTTATTTACTATTTTTTAAAAAATACAAAAATGTAGTCAAATTTATTTCTTTGAAATTTTTAGTTTTAGGATAACATACATTAGAAACTACTTGGTCAAGTTTTGGTGAAATGTGAAAATCAAATTCTTCATTATAAAGGCTTTATATTTTAGGACTTCAAACTAGGGTCTAGGCAAGGTTTTAGAAATTATAGGGAAAAATCCTATAAAAGGAGATGAATTAAAAAATTAGAATAAATAGTTTATTTTTTCCATGATTTTATTCGACAAATCAAAAGGTCAGATGGATTGAGTATAATTTTCAAAACATATGGTACGATACTACAAATCAATCATGGAATAGATAAGCTAAGTTAAAGACTTGAACTTTTTTATAATTTGAAAATGAATCTAGAAAAGAGTTCACTAATGCATAACCCAACCAATATGGATTTTTTTTTCAACATGATGTAAACCCAAATATAACACAAAATTTTCCTTCATATTTTTATAATTCATAGAAAAAAATGACAATTAGAGTAAAACATTTTAATTGCAATGCAAATGATATGGTCACCTATACAAATTGAATTATTTTTATTTATAATTAGATTGGATCCTACATCGTGAAAATGTTTTAATGGCATATTTATTTTTTAAACGTAAGAAATTAATTTGGTATTGATGGATTTGTACTCAAAATATAGGGTCTCAGTGTGAATTGGTTACTTTTTAATTATAATTGCAATTAAAATATCAAAATAATGTGATGAATAAATATTTAATCTTGTTATAAAAACTTTTAAAAAAAAAGATCTATCATGGATTATATTCAATAATTTAAAAATATATCCTTACAAGTGGAGAAACTTGATGATGAAAATTAGAATGGATTGTTTCTTGGCAAGCTCAAATTTTAGATTCAACATGAGGTTCACATGTTTATCATCTTTCTATAAAAGGTTATTATCATGGTATGTAGATCATAAGAGAGGGCAATTGTAAACAAAATCAAACCATTAGAAAGTATAATTGATTGGGTCATTCCTACATAGAATGTGATGGTTTAGTTCAAATAACATCCCATGTGAGGCAGAATATTCCATTGCCTCTCCTGAAATGATTAAAAACATCCCAAAGTATATATCACTATCTCAAGGTATATTATATATTCTATTGTTCGATGTGTTTACTATTTTGATCAAGGGTCCTACTGATAAAACATAAAAAATAAGAGGTACATTCCTATATGAAATACCAAAAATAACCAACACATTTAGATGTATTAATAAAATAAATATAATAAATCATTTTCATTTTTCACATTCATTATTTCATAACAAGAATGAATAAGAATTGTAATCAAAACATTTAACCTTTCAAAACTAGGTCATAATTTTTTGTCATATTTTAATTTATTGCAACACATTCATAAAAACTAAAAACAAATAAAGCTAAGGGTAAACATAATTGAATATGTTTTATGATGATTATATATTTAATTTGGTTGATTAAATTAATCCCATAGAACCAATCTCCTACCTGAATAGTGTACACAGTCATAAAAAAAAATCATGAAAAAATTTGAGGATAAATAAATGATGAAGAAAGAGGGAAAAACCACCATATTTATAGAATAAGAATAGTTCTTGACGGGTCTTGAAACACTAACACTATGAAAAAAATGGGTGTAAGTTAGTTAGTTAGTTATATATATATATATATATATATATATATATATATATATATATATATATATATATATATATATATATATATATATTTCAAGCTCTATTTTAAAGATGATTATTGTATTATAAAGGTGGTTCAAGAGGATTTTTAATGGAATATGTTTCATGTAGAGTTAATTCAACTTTTAAAATCTTTAATGTATCTCAATTAGTGAATTAGTTTCTTTAGTGATACATTGCGGATTTAATGTTGTTGGCATCCATTCACCTTTTCAAGGAAATACCGTGCTTAATTTATTATTTTGGAATGATAAAGTAAGGATGATGGGAATTTCAAGGCAAGACTTGTCACCAACCATAATCATGTGCCTATTAATAATGAATTTCACTTTTATTTCCTTGGAATTATATAATTTCTCAGTGAATTAGGCCCTTGGTGGGTGGATTTCATATAATGGTTTTAACCACTTGGTCGATGGATGGATTGTCTTCATCTTTGGATTGAAAGCTTATATAAGGTCAAATGGATAGATAGAGAAAGGACTAAACATTTTATTTTTCTATCATTTTCTACTTTTGATAGTTATTTTTCCCCTTTTGTGGGATATGTTATTATGAGCATATTTATGTAATTCAATTGAACATGTTAAAACCATTTTTTCTAATGCATGCAATATATTTTGAATTGAAGGTTGTAAATATTTAAAATCATTATTTTTGCATGAGTATAGTGGGTCTATTCCTCTTTATTCATAATTGATTTATCCTTAGATTTTTTCAACATTTTTGTGTATGGCTACATGTATATTGGTTAAAAAATAAATTAGTTTCAAGGGATTAATTTAATCATCTGAATCAAATTTGTCATCATTGAAAAATATGATCATTTTTCTTTCTCCTTACCCTTATGTTTTTATGTTTTTAATGATGTCTATTGGATTAGGTTTAAAATATATTTAGATCTATAATATGATTTTGTAAGGTTATCTATTTGATTAGAGATGTTATTAATTATTGTTATGAAATTATAAATTTATGAAATTATATTATGTTTTATCATCTATGGTTATTTTCTAAATTTGAATGAGCTAATTATTTTAGGAATTTTATGTAATAGCTTTCATTTTTTTTTCTTAATTTTTAACCAATGAACCCCTTGGTTAAAATGGTAAGCACATCAGAGATTAGGTTATAAATTATACCATGACTTGGTGATATATAACTTGGAGATATTCCATCTTATTTTAAGAGAGATAAGATTTATTTCCTCCTCACCTGAGTTAGGGCTTCAACCAACCCATACATACATTTCCTTAGACTACAAGTTTGACTTAATAAATTGAATAGAAAAGAGAAAGAAGGATATGTAGTAACTATGATAAAAAGTGAAGTCAAGGACATCAAGTGAAAAAAATAAATTGTTTTACATTGAAGCTAATAATGAATAAGAAGAGGATGGACACATCATGGAGGTGCATGATAGGACAATCATAGAATAAGAATAATCGCACCTAAATATATTTTGACTTGCACTTTAAAACATTAGCATTCCATAAAACTTAAATTTATGGGCTTTATATAAAATATAAGTACTTGATGATATTTATTAACTCAAGTAGTACTTAGAAATTCATCAATAATAAATTTTTTATGTGCTTAAAGTTTTCTATCTATCCAACCCCAAATTTTCAAGTCATGATTATAGATTGTGAAATAGTTAGCTTTTATAATAAATTCCATAGTGCTAAACTCTCCATGGTATAATATCTATTCGACAGCCATACATTTTCCATTCATATCAGTGTATAATTCATTGTGTTTGGAGCTTAACAACTAAATATCTTAGGAATTATTGAGATGAATTTTGAAGAAATATTAATCCATTTCCATTCAAAGGGAATGGAATTAAAATTATGTGGGCTATGTGAAAAGTTCTTATAATTGATGAGTTCTCCTAAAATTCACAATATTATAAAAAAGTGAGTGGATTGGTTTGTGGCTCAACTATTTCAAATAGAGTCAAAATCACCAAAGAGGTATAAAATTCCAGATTCAAAGGCTATTTTGAAGGAGATTCAATAGTTTTTGGTGATACACTAAGTTTTATTTCTCCCCAAAAGTATCATGATCATTACATTTTACTAGTGCCTGAGTGCCAACCACCAATAACGTAAATCTATAGGTACCCATATGTTTAAAATTTTGACATTGATAAGATGGTAAAAGAGATTCTTGTAGAAATTATTATCCATCATAGTCAATGTGTTTACTCCTATCTAGTGGTGATGGTGCATAGGAAGGATGATACTAAAATCACATATTCTAAATACATGGAACTCAACAAGTAAACCATAAAAGATATTTTTCCTATGATATTGTAATTGATGATTTTATAGATGAATTACATGGTGTTGTTTATTTAATTTTTTAAAATGACCTTCATTTATTATATAATCAAATCCAAATCAGATATGGGGATATTCAAAACACATATTTTTAGAATCCATGAGGGCTATTATGAATTTATGGTGATGCATTTTATCCTCACTAATTCACTACCTACAGTTAAAGTTTTGATTAATTCTATTTCATTTCTATGGAAATTTGTATTAGTGATTTTTATGATATTTTAATATAAAACAAGATAATGGACACTTGAAACATGTGAATAATATTTTAGATATTATTTGACAACACTATATTTATGCCAAGCCTTCAAAAATTTCTTTTGGTGTCAAATAGGTCTAGTATTTGGACCATATTATTTCACATGAGGGCATCAAGGTGGATCCTCAAAAGATCAAGACTATGATAAAAGTTAAAGTTACTATAATCCTTAAAAGCATTTAATTAATCTTGGGGCTCACAATTTACTTCTTTCATTTTGTAAAAACTTATGGACGTATAGTATCACCACTCACAACCTTATTAAAAAAGGACTCCTTTCATCAGAATAATGAATCCACCTAATAATTATATGATTTGAAGGATGTCATATGTACAAATGTAGTTATTATTGTAGGCCTTGGAAAGAGTTCTTCATAATCCTTCCAATTGAGCTACATAATGGGAACAAACCTAGGTTTTGGGTCACCTATGGTGGATTTGGACCTTTGGAGAAGGTTGACTTCCTCTTTATGTTCACCTAGACTAATGCTAAACTAATGTTTCATAGGGAAAAGGGTTAGAAATAGGATAAGCGCTCCTAATAAAGCTAAAAGGGTGATGTAATAAAGTTAAATGGACACTCATATAATCTTAAACACACATTGGATCAACAAAATACAACTATCACTTACTCAATCTCACAATCTCCCTAGTTGCATAAATGTTTCATAGAAGAGGTTCCAAGTAGAACACTAATCTAGACCTACAAGTTAGCTTAAAAACACCTGCATAGAGGTAAGCAGAAGGAAAACAAACTATGAAAAATATTCTTCACAAATTCACCATACATAAGCATATTAAGCACTGATTAAAGACAAGAGATAGGCAAAGAGTTGATTCTATTACTTCAAAAGGTAATTCTTATAATATTTTGATAGGGTTTTGTTGTTTCCAAAATCAGCTTAGCTCATTTTTGGGAACAACCCCCTATGAAATTTGTCCGTTTCATCTTTCGTCTCTCTAAGTTTGTTTTCCTTCTCATTCTCATCTTGGTCTAATTATACCTTTCAAAATTTGTAATGTCTTGTTATCACGTCTTCCCCCAAATGTGAAGGTCATTATGGTCTCGATGCATCTAGGGGACCAAAACCTACCTCTTTCAGAGTTAGTGTTTTATTTCTTCCATTTTCGTGCATGAGTGGCAAAAATTGCCGCCAGTGCATTTCACTTTTCCCCTGCAAGGGCGGCAATTTTTGTTGCCCCTACATTTTGACCTACAATTGCAGAGATTTTTGCCACCCCTGCATCTGAACTTGTATTCGAACATGCAAGGGTGGTGAAATTTGCCACCCCTGCATGCCTTGTTTTTTGTGTGAGGCATTTATTGCCATGTGTAGCAGGTTGTTGGGGTCAGCTTTTTGCCCCATATAACCTGATTTTAGCCTTGTTTTTCTTCATTCTTCTTCCTCTCCTCCTATTCTTTGCATCTGGATGATCTAGTGAATAGGTGACAACATGTTTTGGTGGATTTGAGCTTGCTACATGGGTGGATTTCTAGGTAGGTCTTGTTTTTTACATTTATTTTCGTCTCTTTCTAGTTAGTTTACTTATTTTTGTTGTTGGGGTTTTTATTCTTTTTTTTGGCCTGATCGGCCCACTCCTGTGAGTGTGGTGATTTTCACCACCTTCCACCTTGCCCTCCCTATCAGCCTTCCCTATTTCCTTTCCATTCTGGTGTGGCAATTTTCACTGCCCCTCCCCGTTGCCTACAGATTTCTTATGAAAACATGCACGAGCAGCGATTTTCACTGCCTGTGCCTCTTGTTTGCCTTTCCTGCAGGCCTTACCTGCGTGGGCGGTGAATTTTTCCACCCACACAGGCCTTGCCTATATGGGTGATGATTATCACTGCCCATGCCCCTTTTTTCCCAAATCTTGCATCAATGGCAAATTTTACCATCGATGCAGGCCAAATGTGCAAGGGCGGTGAATTTTGCCACCCTTACACCTTTTTAACCTTGCATGCATAGGCGGTAATTTTTGCTGCCCGTGCCTACTTTTCTAATTATTCTTCATGTAGGGGCAGAAAATTTTGCCACCCATGCATTTCTCCTCCAAAATTTTCTAACTCCGTAGGAATTTTCCTTTTTTCCATTCTTTCCCTTCCTTCCTCATTTTCTGACCCGACTTCCAACCCGACCCTGCTAAGTGCTCTTCCTTAAATCATGATCACCCAACATGTGAATTCCCTAATTTGCTCATTGTTCCCTAATTGTACGATCATGATTGCAGTGCTTTCTAAAGGCTCTTGCTCATTAGCCCCTGCTCAACTGAGATAAGTTCCGATATCTGAAACTTCTCCAAAAAGGCAAAGACCATGAAGTATAAGTACCAGGGCATCTTTCCAATCACTTCGATTACCTCCAACATTGATGACATCAGGGACACATAAATTGGCCATGTGGATATGGCCGAGTTCATGACCCAAACCAAGGCAACTAACCTGAGCTCCAAAATGAGGAGGATCATTGAAAGCAATATTCATCTGATTGCTGCTTTCTTAGAGGTAGCACATCATACGGATTTCATCCTCTAGTGTGCCCACTTCTACAACAAAGAGACAAGATCAATTTTAGATGCTAGTGGCAATGTAATAATTTAGCTGGATCTTAAATTTATTGACAAAGTCTTCATGTGCCCTCCTACTACCGAAGTGCTAAAGATTGACTTCATAGAAGCACAGAAGGAGTATGATAAGGACCTTGAGAGGGCAAAGAAAGTGATGAATAATAGGTGGCTGATGACCCCTAGAACTAATTTATCTAGATGGTTGTGAAACTTCCCAAGGAGTGATTTCATTGAAGAAATTGGTGACCTGATCACCCTTCTCAATAGAGTGTGAGGCTTCCTATCTTCCTCACAGTTCCATGAGTGGATGTACCTGTTCATTAAGATCATCCTCTAGGGTAAGCAAGTCATCTTTTAGGGTGAGCAGATTAGCAATGCCCTTCACGAGCAGCTAACCAAGTTACAAACTTCTTCAAAGTTCTATATGACTTCATACCTTGTATACATAGCCACCTTGATGTGAACCTTTCTAAGTTTGACAACTGAAGGGGATAGAAAGACCACCCCAGTATAATCATATTACCCCTAGTTGATGCTTCAAGGGTTAATCTACCATTTTAAAAGGGTAAATGATGTTTTTTTTTCCATATTTTTATGCCTCTTCGACCCTCAGCTTAAATAGAAAAGAGTATCTGATGAGGCTTGGACAGTCGTCAATGACTATGGTTGTATGTTCCTTCAATTTCCCACCTTTTGTTATCTTTGGGTTGGCTTTTTCTAAGGCTATCCCTATATGCTCCCTAAGTTTCCTTCTGACAAGTTAGTTCTGATGGAGCTTTGTCGAGAATTGGCTATCATACATACTAGGCAGATGGAGCTAAAAAAGCCAAGTTTTAGGTTTCCAATTGAAATTGGCAGATACTCTATCTTGATAGCAGCCAAAGCCAAAGTCATGGAAATAGAGATGCAACTGGTCACTATGAAACAATTCAAGAGAAGAGACAAATTTCACTATAGGGGAGTCAAGGACATGATCAGACGAAAGACTCAATTCCATGAGCCTATGATCGAAGACATCTGGGTAGACTTGAGGATAGCTGAAGAAATTAGGAGGATGGACTATAACAGGCTGACCCTAGAACAAATTGAGTATTTGGGGCTTGCAGAGATTCCCCCCAATCTAGTCGATGATAGGAGCATTATCAATAGCAGGTACCTGGCTGAAAAGATTACTGACGCCCCTCTTCCTCCAATTCAGTGGTCTCAAAAAGAGTTAACTTCTCTGAGGAAGAGATTTGAACCAATATTGGCTAACACCAATGATTGGTTAGTGGCCAAAGGGATCATATTAAAAGAATTTATTATAGGATCAAAGGCTAAGTTCCAAGCAAAGATGAGGAAGAAGGCAAAAAATAGGACCAAAAACAAAGGTGATGTTCCTTCCCCATCTAGGCCTCACAAGCCTAGAATTATCTTTGTTTCTAAAAAATCAAAGGTTACTGAAGAGCCAGAATCAATGGCTAAGGGAGTTACATAACAAAGCTCCCATGAGCAGATAGCTCAACAAATAGAGATAGATGATAGGCCCTCAGAGCAGCAAAAGACTGAGCCTCTACCTTCCCAAGAAGGGGCACAACCACTTAAAAATGTCTCTCCTTCTCCACCTCAGTCTCTTGTGGCATCTCCTTCACCTCTCTCTCCTATCAGTGTTCCTTCTTTTGGAGCTGCCTCTCCTTCTAGAGTCATATTTGGTGATCCTCAGGGTGCTTCTGGAGATACTCTTCGCTCCTCTGAATCTATTCCTAGTCTTTCATCTCCTTCCTTCAATCTGGGAGAAATTTTTGTGCTTGATCAATCAACGGTCGGTATGGTTTCATCTGTTACTCCTACTACAACCACTATTACTACTAGTAGTGCAAACGTTACCCTGGTAACACTAGCTATGGAAACTATTGCCACAGTAAGTACTCCTCTCCAACTTTGGATGTCAGCATTCATGCTTAAAAGAAAGAAGTTAGCCATATCTCTAGATGAGTTCAATTTTGGCAAAGTAGTGCCGGTGAAAGCTAAGGCTCCTAAGAGGCCAAGGATCCTCTCAAAATTGGTTGAGGAAAAGGGGCATAAATTTTTGGAAATATCTAAGCCTCTGCAGGATGCAACCTTTGAGGATTTTGACATGAGCAACTATTCCATCTCTCGTGTTGAACTTGGCAAAGTTACTCACGAAGGTGCGAAAAGCAATCTATAGTCTGTAATAGACATCATGGTCCAAAAATTTGGCAAAGAAAAGGAGATGAAAGACTATTATAAGGCCAAGATGAAATAGTTGACGACTATAATAAGGAAATTCACTCTTCCCCCTGAAGCGGCAATTCCAGAGGCCTTCTCTATAGATGACCCTGTCATTCAAAAGGTAGAGAAAACCTACTTAAAAGGGAAAGTGCTAGAAGATTATGTTGAAAAGATGCATACTTAGGGAGTTTCCTTACAAAGGTTGCAGAAAAGACAGACAAGATGAAGAAGGTGAGGGAAGATTTAGATGACCTTGTCTCTCTTATCTCTCAAGATATTGATAGTACAAAAAAATATCTTAGCAAGTGGAGGGAGATGAAGGATCTAAAGAAAAGCACCTTGATATCTATCGGTGTCATTGCTAGCAAAGATTCCTATGTTGAGATCAAGGAGTCACTAATATATAGGATACAGGTACTCAAGGAGTTGATTGATGATCTCAAATCTTCTAAGAGAAGAGCGACACAGGCCTATTGAATAGACTGAAAGAACTACCTTGTGACCTTACTTCTAGGGATGACTAATTTCTTTCAGCCGAAGAAATGATCCAAAGTTTCAAAGGGATGATTCAAAGAGATTTTGAAGAGAAAACCTTCTCAATGACTTCTGTGGACAATATTTTGGATACTCAGTTGACTTTGGACAATCTAAGATCTAGGTTAACTAGTCATGCTAAGGCAATCATAGCATTGAAGGATGCTTTAATTAGAGCTAGGGTCATCTTCAAGAACACAATTGTGCCAGATAGTATAAGAATTCAGGCATCTATTGCTATGTACGATGCTCATCTGAAGAAGTCTGGCGGCAAGAGTTGAGATTTGTTTCCCCTTCTCTCTTCTTTTCTTATGCACTTTTGTCATGAGAAAAGTGCATGCAATTTTGTAATATGTAATTACATGTAAAAAATCCAAAAAAATATCTCAAAGTCAAAGATGAGTCATCTTTGACTAAGATATTTTTGTATTTTAATATTTTCCAAATTTTGAGAGTTTCTCCCTATATATAGTGGAGACCTCTTTTGTAAATGGATCTTGGATAATTGAGAGCAAAAACTCTGCTGAAATTGAAACACTTTTTGAGACTTTGTGCTCAACTTGTAAATCATATTTTGTTAAATGAATGAGAAACAGGTTTATTTCAGACTTTGTGTTGAAATTATCTGTATTATTTAGGAAACAGTTCTTATGTCCTCTTTCTTGATAATCTCTTGTTTATCTGATTTAATAAGCAAAGTGGGTGTGTTGATAATATCTAGAGGGCATTTCTAAAAGGTAGAAGAGAGACTTTGAGCTACTTTTATCTTTGTGATTCTGTTATCTTTTGTAGTTTTAGGCCAATACTTTGTGCTTCATTTCACTCTATGGTTATGCTTGTTCCAGATCAGTGGAGGAGACAATGGAAGACTTTGTGTTTATGTGGGTTTCCTATGACTTTTGTTACTTACTTCAGGTGATTTTCTGCTCTACGCTGGATACTGTTCTTGAAAGAAGAGGAATTTTATTGGCCAATGACCAAAATTTCTCTCTCTTGTTCTTCATACATCACGTCTAAAAAAAGAGAGGTGGATGCTATTATACCACCCCATGTGTTATTTTTTGCTTAATTATATATATACATATAGCGTATAAATATTTATAGGGAACCTCCCCTTGATGAGAGGAGAGATTTACCTCATCCAAATTTGATAAACCCATACTTTTTATGTCATAAATCTCCCTATGTTGTGGTTGATATACCCATTTTGTCCTCAGTTAGTTGACGACAAAATATTCACCCAATAGTTTTTGGTGACTCTACTGGGGATTATGAACGTGTATTTTGAAGCCTCAAGCTTCAACTTGAAGTAGTTTCAGTCCCTTTTTCATTTGAAATCTGGCAACTCCATGCTACACAAGAAGCCAGAGAGCCAAGGGTGTTTTTGACTCCGTGTTTGAATTGACATAGCAAAACAATTTTGATCTATTTCCTCCACCACCTTTCTTCCAATGGTCTAGGAGTTTTCCTCCTGACCTTATCAGATCACCAATGCAAAGTAGAGCTTCTTTTCCTACTGTTAATCATGCCCTACCTATAAATACCTCACCAAGATTCGTTATCCCACCATTTAATCCTCTTATCATAATGGCTCAAGGTCCATGGGGCAATTCCTTTGGTCCTCTTAATTTGACTCCACCCTTGCATGAACTACCTCATATAACTAGAAAAAAAAATTCTAAATTTTTTGGTGATGGTAAGGTTCATTCCGATGAGCATATTGCTACTTTATCCATAGCATGTGGCATCATCGATGTGGATTTTGAAGATGTAGTAGTGAGACTTTTTATGGAAACCCTGTAAGGCACTGCCACAAATTGGTTCTACCACCTGCAGGCTGGGTCAGTGATTGATTGGGACACTTTCAAAGCCAAATTTGAAGCTAGGTTTAAACCTATTGAAGATGCACACACTTTGTTAGCATAGCTAACCCAGATGAAAAAAGAATCCCAGGAACCCATGAGGGATTTCATAGCTAAATTCAACAAGTTAAGAAATTGGATTCCAATTTGTTGCTCAGCCCACACCGAAAAATCTCAAGTGCTTTTTTATCAACTCGCAACTTCCTGAAGTAAGTTTCCTATTGAGGTGAGTTGGCCCTATGGATCTAGCATTGGCTCAAAATTCGGCTACTAAGATTGAAGATGATCTTATCCTGGTAGGTAACATCAGAAAAGACCCTAGTAAAAATAGATTCACTTCATCTACTGAAAGCTCTTCTATAGGCACTACAGATCCTATGGTGCAAAAATTGACAAATGAATTGATAGCTTTGAAGAGGCAAATAGCCCAAGGTACGTCTGCCCCTACCTATCGAGATATGCCCAGGAGAATGTTCCAAAATTAGTAATATTAGGGTAATGCTACTTGGAACCAAGGGCAATCAAATCATCCCCCTCCCCCTCCAGGGAAATTGGCCATTGAGCAGTACCTACCAATTCAATGGTTAGTTACCTAGAAGTTGAACATGACTATTCACTCCAACTTCAGTTGGACCAACAAGATGATGCTAATCTTTTTGATGAGCAGGAAGAAGAATTAGCTGGTGACTCCAATATTGGTTTCCTAGATTACCAAGATGAAGCTAGAAGTAAAGGGGAAGGGTTAGATGGATCCTATGCTATTTTCACCAGATCTCAACACCAGTCAGCTCCATAGATTGATAAAGGAAAGGTAGAAGAAGAACCTCGGCCAGCGGTTTCCATCGCTAAATGAGGGACTCCATTGCCTCCTCAATCAAAAGATCAGGTAATTCATAAAAAAGTAAGTACCTCCAACCACCCCATACCTTCCACTTCTATTGCTCAGACCAGTGCCACACCTATTAATGTTCGAGATGATGGACCCTCTTCCTCTATTTCAAATTCTTTTCAATTATTTGATATAATTGATCACGCTAGAAAGACTAAAATTCAAATGATAGAGATTGAATATTTGAGGGCTAACCTAGAACAATTTGATAGGTTGGAAAAATATGTGAAAAACAAAGCCATCCCCATAGGAAAAGATTCTTTAAAGGCTGCTCATGATCTCTCTAAATATAAATCTACCCAAAATAATCTTGTTGTGACTCCTCCTATTGCTCTAGAGAAACTAGAACCTTTTTATGTTTCCTTGCTTATAAATAGTTACAAATTGAGTAATTGCATTATAGACTCTGGAGCCTTGAATAATGTCATGCCCGCAAAGGTGGCAGATTCTCTTGGCCTAACTTTGACCAAAAATTTTGGGAGGTGTTTTTCTATGGAAAACAAGCAAGTTCCACTCTTTGGTCAAATTAAAGATGCCCAATTTGCTTTCACAGCTTTTCTAGAAAAGCGAATAAAAATGACAGTTCTAGTGGCCAATGTTCCAATGTCTTACGGCATCCTACTTGGGTAGAATTTCTGCAAAGATGTTGGAGGTGAGCTAAGCATGGACTTATCGGAAGCAATGATCCCAATTCAAGGTGTTATGAAGAAGTTGCTTCCTAAAAAAGAGGCAAGGTATGTAGTCACTCAATCGTCAACACCAGAAGCTCAAATTTTATTTGAGTCTTCAGGCATGGGCAATTACTTCCTATTTACAGACGAGATCCATGAGGCATCTAATGAAACTCTTATAGGTGAAAACTTGAAATTGTGTTCAGCTGACACAATAGGAGAATCGACAAAGCAAAACAAACACATGGAAGGACCTTTTTCTCCAAACAAAGAAGTTTTCAAAGAAAAAGTGGAGTCTAATGAGGTATAGACCTTAGAATTTGATGGCAACTGCTCTTCTACTGATTCAAGAGCTGGGGTTGTGTTGGTGTCTCCTCAGGGAGATATTGTTCCTTTATCCTACAAATTATAGTTCAACAACACCAACAACATGACTGAGTATGAATCCCTGTTACTTGGATTACAGGCTACCAGAGAAAAAGGCATTAGGCTACTCCATGCTAAAGGGGATGCTAAGTTAGTGGTTTGCTAGGTAAGAAACCTTTATCAGACCAAAAATGAAAGGTTGCACCACTATCACAATCTGGTCTAGGATCAGATTGAAAATTTTGATGCTTTCAACATCTCTATCATTCCAAGGAAATTCAATGACCTGGCAGATGCATTGGCTATTTTTGCTACTCTCTTAGTTCCCCACCCAAATTTTAAGGGAGATAAGTACACTATTGAATTGGTCTTTCGGCCAAGTGTACCTGATAATGCCAGCCATTGCCAAGTATTTAAAAATGATGATCAAATCATTGCCTTCTTAGAGCAAAAGGATAGTTTCAAACAATTGCATTTTAAAGGTAGTGAACTCTAGGAATGTGAAGCAGCTTCCAAATCAAACATGAACACAAGTGAGGATTTCTTGCAGCTTAAGGGGAATAAGATCCCTAAAGCCCTGGTTTCCCTAGAGAAATTGTTTGATAACCATGACAGGTTTATTAAACAATAGTAAACAGATTCAAACTCCTCTCAATATTTTGATCAGGTAAACCTGGGAATCGAGGGAGATCCTAAGATGGTAAACATTAGGAAATGTTGCACTCTCGAGGAGAGATTTAGGCTTGCTAGTCTACTTCACCAATATATAGATGTCTTGGCTTATTCCTATGTTGATCTAAAATCACTCAAGCTGAATGACATCTGCCACGACATTCCTCTTAAGGCAAACTCTATACCTTACAAGCAAAAGTCTAGGCAATATAATCCAAAAATCTCAGGTACTATCTTAGCTGAGATACAAAAAATGCTTAATGCCCAAATAATTTTCCCGATCCATCACTTCACATGGATTGCCAACATAGTTCCTGTCAGGAAGAAGAATGGTGAAATTCAAATCTGCGTGGATTATAGGAACTTGAATAAGTTATCTTTAAAAGATAACTACCCTCTCCCTATCATGGACCAAGTTCTATAGATGGTAACAGGGTTAGAAATGTTATCAATGCTGGATGATTTCTTAAGGTATAATCAGGTCGAAGTCAGAAAAGCATATCAGCATAAGACGGCCTTCACCACACCTTGGGGCACCTTTGCCTATCAAAGGATGCCTTTCGGTCTGATAAATACAAGCACCACATTTCAAAGGGCAATGGACCTTGCTTTTAAGGATGAAATGGGAAAATTCATTGTAGTGTACCTGGATGATCTGACAATGTTTTCAAAGCATCGTTCTGAGCATGTCCACCATTTGTAAAGAATATTGTAACGCTATCGCCAGAATGGTATTTCTTTAAACCCAAAGAAATCTGTCTTCAGGGTAATTAAAGGGAAAATTCTCAAACACTTAGGTCCTGAGAAGGTATTAAGATTGACTCAAAAAGAGTCAAGTCCATCCAGGAACTTACTCTGCCTACCAACAAGACTGCAGTTCACTCTTTCTTTAGAAAGGTGAATTTTCTTCAGAGATTCATTTCTAAGTTTGTTGAGAAAACCCGCCACATCATCAATATGATGAAAGGCAATGATACCTTTAGGTGGACTGTAGAGGGCAAATCAACATTCAAAGAAATCAAAGAAGCAATTGCTCATGCACCAATCTTGGTTTGTCCAAACTACACAAAAAGTTTCAAAATATACAGTTATGCTTCCAAGCATACAATATCAGCCATTTTAATTCAACTAAACCAAGAAGGTGTAGAATCTCCTATCTCCTTCATGAGTTGTCCACTCAAGGTTTATGAGCTAAAATATTTCAACATAGAGAAACATGCATACGTAGTGGTCAAAGTAGTCAAGCATTTCAAGTTTTATATCCTGAACTTGCACACCAAAGTTCTCGTAGCTGATACAATAGTAAAATCTATTTTGACTCAGCAAGAGTTCGATACGAAGAGAGGTAATTGGATCGCCAAGATTCAGGAGTTTGATCTGGACATCAAACCTACCAAACTCATGCAGGAAAGGGTCTTTGCTAGTTGATTGCCAACAACATTCCAGATGAAGTAGAAAGTGAAGAAATAGAGATCGAAGGCGTGCCTACAGTCCTCTTTGTTACCACTATTGATGAGTGGTATTCTGACATTGCTCATTTTTTGACATATGGTGAGTGTCCCACTCATCTATCTTATAAGGAGAAATAGAAAGTTAAGTTAAAGGCTGCTAGTTATGTTCTATGGGATAATGGTTTGTATAAAAGAAACCTAGACAAGGTATTTCTTTGTTGTGTTGATAAGGCGTAACAAGATAAACTCTTCGAGTCTTTCCACAATTTGGCTTGTGGAGGGCATTTTTTTGCACTGGTGACAGTGCATAAGATTCTGCAAGCAAGGTATTATTGGCCCATGCTATTCCAAGATGCCTACAAATGGGTGCGTAGGTGCGAATTATGTCAATAGTTTATTGGGAAGCCTAAACTAGCTACTTTGCCTCTCAAGCCAGTAGTAATCGAGGGGCCTTTTCAGCAGTGGAGTGTTGACTTCATTGGCATAGTCAACCCATCTTCAAGTGCCAGACATGATTATGTCCTCACTACAATCGATTACTTTACCAAGTGGGTGGAGGCCATCCCAACCAACCATGCTACGTCTGAAGTGGTGTGTAGTTTTCTCAAAGAAAATATCATCTTTTAGTTTGGGGTCCCACTCAAGATTGTAACAGATAATGCAGCCTATTTTTCATCACATAAAATTACTCAATTTTGTTTTTATTATGGGATTACCCTATCTCACACTTTAGATTATTTCCCTAAAAAAAATGGCCAAGTAGAATCGAGTAATAAGAACCTGGTCACTATTATCAGGAAGTTGGTAGATGACAATCATAAAACATGGCACAAAGCATTGTATGATGCTTTATGGGCAGATAGGATAACACCCAAAAAGGCTAAAGGTATGTCACCTTTCCAACTTCTATATGGCTTGAATGTGGAGATCCCCATCACCCTTGAACTATCAACGCTTAGGTTAACCAAAGCAATCGAAGAATTAACCTTTGAAAGTTTGATCAACAAAAGAATCATGTGTCTAACCGAACTGAATGAACAACGAACCATGGTGGTGGATCGAATTATGGCACATCAGCACTGGGTGAAGGAACTTTTTGATAAAAAAGCTAAAGCCCGAGAATTCCAAGTCAGAGATCAAGTCTTATTATGGGACAAGAGGCAAGAACCAAAAGGGATGCACGGTAAATTTGACTCCTTATGGAGAGGCCCATTCACCATTCGATAGCTCTGTGGTGAGGCTAGCTTCTTGCTGGAATACCAAGATGGAATGCCATTCACACTACCTCACAGTAGGCAGCATCTGAAGCTAGTCAATCTTTGAAGCTTAGATGGGTCCATTTGTATATATATACAATTTTTACATTTTGTTTATTTTTCTTTCATTTTTAGCTTGACTCCGTAGCCCAATGGCTTGGTTGAAGGCACTTAGAGACTGGTTTCGACTCCCATTGATCGATTTGATTAATGAAAGTTCCCCAATAGGAGCCAACCTTCATTTTTGGGAACAACCCCTACAAAACTTGTCCTTTTCATATTTCATCTCTCTAAGTTTGTTTTCGAGACAAGTTCTTCTCGTTCTCATCTTGGTCTAACTGTACCTTTCAAAATTTGTAATGTCTTGTTATCATAACTTCCCTAAAACATGAAGGTTGTTATGGTCTCGATGTTTCTAGGAGACCAAAACCTACCTCTTTCAGAGTTAGTGTTTTATTTCTTCCATTTTCGTGCACGAGCACCAAAAATTGCCACCAATGCATTTCACTTTTCCCCTGTAAGGGCAGCGATTTTTGCCACCCCTACATTTTTCCCTATAAGGGCAGTAATTTTTGTCGCCCCTACATTTTGACCTATAAGGGCGGCAATTTTTGCCACCCCTACATCTGAACTTGCATCCGAACATGCAAGGGCGGCGAAATTCACCACCCTTGCATGCCTCATTTTCCATGCATGGCATTTATTGCCACATGCAGCAAGTTGTTGGGGTCAATTTTTTACCCCATATAACCCAATTTCAGCCTTGTTTTTCTTCATTCTTCCTCCTCTCCTCCTACTCTTTGCATCTGGACAATCTAGTGAATAGGTGACAATGCGTTTTGGTGGATTTGAGCTTGCTATGCATGTGGCTTTCCAGGTAGGTCTTATTTTTTGTATTTGTTTTCTTCTCTTTCTAGTTAGTTTGTTTATATTTATTATTGGGGTTTTTATTCTTTTTCTTTTTTAGCCGATCGGCCCACTCCTGCAAGTGTGGTGATTTTCGTCGCCTTCCACCTTGCCCTCCCCATTGGCCTTCCCTATTTCCTTTCCATTCTGGGGTAACAGTTTTTGTTGCCCCTCCCCATTGCCTACAGATTTCTTATGAAAACATGCATGGGCAATGATTTTCACCACCTATGCTTCTTGCTTGCCTTTGCTTCAAGCCTTACTTGTGCGGGTGGTGAATTTTGCTGCCCACGTAGGCCTTGCCTGTATGGGCAGCGATTATCACCACCCATGCCCCTTTTCCCCCAAATCTTGCATCAGTGGCAAATTTTGCCAATGATGCAGGCCAGATGTGCAAGGGTAGTCAATTTCACTGCCCTTACACCTTTTTAACCTTGCATGCATGGGCAGTAATTTTCACCGCCCGTGCCTACTTTTCTAACTATTCTTCATGAAGGGGCGGAAAATTTCACCACCCATGCATTTCTCCTCCAAATTTTTTTAACTCTATAGGAATTTTCCTTTTTTCTGTTCTTACCCTTCCTTCCTCATTTTTTGACCTAGTTTCCAACCCAGCCCTACTAAGTGCTCTTCCTTAAATCATGATCACCCAACGTGTGAATTCCCCAATTTGCTCACTATTTCCTAATTACACGATCATGATTGCAGTGCTTTCTGAAGGCTCTTGCTTATCAGCCCCTACTCAATTAAGACAAGTTCTGATGTCTAAAACTTCTCCAAAAAAGGCAAAGACCATGAAGTACAAGTAACAGGGTGTCTTTCTAATCACTTCGGTTACCTCCAATGTTGATGACATCAGTGACACAAAAATTGGCCACGTGGATATGGCTGAGTTTGTGACCCGAACCAAGGCAACTAACTTGAGCTCTGAAATGAGGAGAATCATCAAAAGTAACATTCATTTGGTTGCCACTTTCTCGATGGCAACACATCATACGGAGTTCATCCTCTAGTGCACCCACTTCTACAATAAAGAGACAAGATCAATTTTAGATGCCAGTGGCAATGTAATAATTCA
The DNA here is from genome assembly GCA_037957365.1 of Torreya grandis. Lineage (NCBI taxonomy): Eukaryota > Viridiplantae > Streptophyta > Pinopsida > Cupressales > Taxaceae > Torreya > Torreya grandis. The sequence continues at coordinate 5,200,204 of JARHVA010000308.1, forward strand.
GCTAAATCCCAAATTTATTAACAAAGTCTTCATGTGCCCTCCTGCTACCGAAGTGCTGAAGATTGACTTCATAGAAGCACAAAAGGAGTATGACAAGGACCCTTAGAGGGCAAAGAAAGTGATGAATAATATGTGGTTGAAGACCCCTAGAACTAATTTATCCAGATGGCCACAGAACTTCCCAAGGAGAGATTTCATTGAAGAAGTTGGTGACCTGATCACCCTTCTCAGCAGAGTGTGAGGCCTCCCATCTTCCTCACAGTTCCATGAGTGGATGTACCCATTCATTAAGATCATCCTCCAGGGTAAGCAGGTCATCTTTTGGGGTGAGTAGATCAGCAACGCCTTTCATGAGCAGCTAACCAAGGTACAAAATTCTTCAAAGTTCTATATGACTTTGTACCTTGTGTACATAGCTGCGTTGATGTGAACCTTTCCAAGTTTGACAACTGAAGGGGACAAAAAGACCACCCTAGTATACTCATATTACCCCCAGTTGATGCTTTAAGGGTCAATCTACCATTTTAAAAGGGTAAATGATGCTTTCTTTGCCATATTTTTATGCCTCTTCGACCCTTAGCTTGAATAGAAAAGAGTATCTGATGAGGCTTGCATGGTCGTCAACGACTATGGTTGTATGTTCCTTCAATTTTCAACTTTTTGTTATCTTTGGGTTGGCTTTTTCCAAGGCTATCCCTATATGCTCCCCAGGTTTCCTTCTGACAAGTTAGTTCTGATGGAGCTTTGTCGACAACTAGCTATCGTACATATTAGGCAGATGGAGCTAAAAAAGTTAGGTTTCAAATTTCTAATTGAAATTGGTAGATACTCTATCTTGATAGCAACCAAAGCCATAGTCATGAAAATAGAGATGTAGCTGGTCATTATGAAACAATTCAAGAGAAGAGACAAATTTGACTATAGGGGAGTCAAGGACATGATCAGACGAAAGACTCAATTCCATGAGCCTATGATCAAAGACATCTGGGTAGACCTGAGGATAGCTGAAGAAATCAAGAGGATGGACTATAGCAGGCTGACCCTAAAACAAATTGAGTATTTGGGGCTTGTAGAGATTCCCCTTAATCTAGTTAATGATAAGAGCATTATCAATAGCAGGTACCTGGCCAAAAAGATTGTTGACTCCCCTCTTCCTCCAATTGAGTGGTCTCAAAAAGAGCTAACTTCTTTGAGGAAGAGATTTGAACCAATATTGGCTAACACCAATGATTGGTTAGTGGCCAAAGGGATCATATTGAAATAATTTATTACAAGATCAGAGGTTGAGTTCAAAGCAAAGATGAGGAAGAAGGAAAAAAATAGGACCAAAAACAAAGGTGATGTTCCTTCCCCATCTAGGCCTCAGAAGCCTAGAATCATCTTTGTTTCTAAAAAATCAAAGGTTACTAAAGAGCCAGAATCAGTGGCTAAGGGAGTTGTAGAACAAAGCTCCCATGAGTAGACAGCTCAGTAAATAGAGACGGATGATAGGCCCTCAGAGCAGCAAAAGACTGAGCCTCTCCTTCCTAGGAAGGGGCACAACCACTTACAAAGGTCTCTCATTCTCCACCTCAATCTCCTGTGGCATCTCCTTCACCTCTCTCTCCTATTAGTGTTTCTTCTTTCGGAGCCACCTCTCCTTCCAGAGTCATATTTGGCGATCCTCAGGGAACTTCTAGAGATACTCTTTGCTCCTCTAGATCTATTCCTAGTCTTTCATCTCCTTCCTTCAATCTGGGAGAAAGTTCTATTCTTGATCAATCAATGGCTGGTATGATTTTGCCTGTTACTTATACTACAACCACTATTACTACTAGTAGTGCAGATGTTACCATGGTAACACTAGCTATGGGAATTGTTGCCATAGTAAGTACTCCTCTCCTGCCTTGGATGTCAACATTCACACCTAAAAGAAAGAAGTTAGCCATCTCTCCAAATGACTTCGATTTTGGCAAAGTAGTGTTGGTGAAATCTAAGGCTCCTAAGAGGCCAAGGATCCTCTCAAAATTGGTTGAAGAAAAGGGGCATAAATTTTTGGAAATAGCTAAGCCTCCATAGGATGCAACCCTTGAGGGTTTTGACATGAGCAGCTATTCCATCTCTCATGTTGAACTTGAAAAAGTTACTCACAAAGGTGCGAAAAGTGATCTACAGTCTACAATGGACATCATGGTCCAAAAATTTGACAAAGAGAAGGAGATGAAAGACTATTATAAGGCCAAGATAGAATAGTTGACGACTATAATAAGGAAATTCACTCTTCCCCCTAAAGCAGCAACTCCATAGGCCTTCTCTATAGATGACCCTGTCATTTAAAAGGTAGAGAAAACCTACTTGAAAGGGAAAGTGCTGGAGGATTACGTTTAAAAGATGCATACTCAGGGAGTTTCCTTACTTATGGAGGTTGCAAAAAAGATAGACAAGATGAAGAAGGTGAGGGCAGATTTAGATGACCTTGTCTCTCTTATCTCTCAAGATATTGACAGTATAGAAAAATATCTTAGCAAGTGGAGGGAGATGAAGGATCTAAAGAAAAGCACCTTGATATCTATTGACATCATTTCCAGCAAATATTCTTATGTTGAGATCAAGTAGTCATTGATATACAGGATACAGGTACTCAAGGAGTTGATTGATGATCTCAAATCTTCCAAAGATGCTAGTGAGAAGAGTGACACAGGCCTACTGAATAGACTTGAAGAACTACCTTGTGACCTTACTTCCAGGGATAACCAATTTCTTTCAGCTGAAGAAATGATCCAAAGTTTCAAAGGGATGATTCAAAGAGATTTTGAAGAGAAAGCCTTCTCAATGACTTTTGTGGACAATATTTTGGATACTCAGTTGACTCTGGACAATCTAAGATCCAGATTAACTAGTCATGCTAAGGCAATCACAACATTGAAGGATGCTTTAATTAGAGCCAGGGTCATCTTCAAGAACACAATTGTGCCAGATAGTATATGAATTCAGGCATCCATTGCTATGTATGATGCTCATTTGAAGAAGTCTGGTAGTAAGAGCTAAATTTTTTTCCCCTTCTCTCTTCTCTCCTTATGCACTTTTGTCATGAGAAAAGTGCATGCAATTTTGTAATATGTAATTACATGTAAAAAATCCAAAAAAATATCTTAAAGTCAAAGATGAGTCATCTTTGGCTAAGATATTTTTGTATTTTAATATTTTCCAAATTTTGAGAGTTTTTCCCTATATATAGTGGAGACCTCTTTTGTAAATGGATCTTGGATAATTGAGAGCAAAAAATCTACCGAAATTGAAACACTTTTTGAGACTTTGTGCTCAACTTGTAAATCAGATTTTGTTAAATGAATGAGAAGCAGGTTTATTTCAGACTTTGTGTTGAAATTATCTGTGTTATTTAGGAAATAGTTCTTATGTCCTCTTCCCTGATAATCTCTTGTTTATCTAATTTAATAAGTAAAGTGGGTGTGTTGATATTATCTGAGGGCATTTCTAAAAGGTAGAAGAGAGACTTTGAGCTACTTTTATCTTTGTGATTCTGTTATCTTTTGTAGTTTTAGGTGAAGACTTTGTGCTTTGTTTCACTTTATGGTTATGCTTGTTCTGGATCAGTAGAGGATACAATGAAAGACTTTGTGCTTACGTGGGTTTCTTGTGACTTTTGTTACTTACTTCAGGTGATTTTTTGCTCTACGTTGGATACCATTCCTAAAAGAAGAGGAATGTTATTGGCCAACGACTAGGATTTCTCTCTCTTGTTCCTCGTACATCACCTCTAAAAAAAGAGAGGTGGATGCTATTATACCACCCCATGTGTTATTTTATACTTAATTATATATATACATATAGCATATAAATATTCATAGGGAACCTCCCCTTGATGAGAGGAGAGATTTACCTCATCTAGATCTAGTAAACCCACACTTTTTGTGGCGTAAATCTCCCTGTGCTGTGGTTGATATACCCATTTTGTCCTCAGTTAGTTGACAACAAAATATTCACCCAATAGGTTTAACCATATCAAATGAGCACACTTTTACAAGAGTCTCAATGAGTATTCTTGTCCCAAAAAAGAATGATAAATTATAAGAGATGAGAAACCCCATCATGGGGATGAGACTACGATATATAATAGAAGAGAGCGATAAATAATGTGGGAGCACACAATCAGAGAGGGAACACACTGTCTTGGGTCATTAATTGAACTCAAGCTACCACTTTTTTACCTCAACCAATGAAAGCTTTGCCACATTTTTGATAAATCAAGAGACTGCTAATGGCTTATTAAATGGGAAAGTCCTCACAGGCTATGAGGATGCATTGAATGCCCCTATCTCTAGTTTCAAACACTAGACCTTTTCTTTGATCATTTATGCCATCTCTCACTTGAGGACAAAACTTCATGCTTATGGGTATGATAGAAATATGGATTTATGTATTTTAGGTGGCCATTTATCAAAATTATGGCCATGCTAAAGGATGAGGACCCTTTGCATTAATCACATATCTTCTCTATCCCCAAATTTGGTTCATAGGTCTATCCTATAGATGGAAAACCAATCTAAGATTATTGGTTTTCCTATAGTTTTGATCAACAAAATAAGCTTATATGTGCATTTTCTTGATTTGATAATAAGCTGCCACCCCCTTATTCTATATTTGGTCTAAAGGACCCATTTTACCTCTATGAAGCTCTGTTGTCAATGCTTGGTCCTATTTCATCATTAAAACTATCAACTATCTATCTATATTAAGTTTGAAAGACCTATTTTACCCTTATAAAACCTTAATGGTGATGCTAGATCTCATGATGTCCATTTGGTTTAGCCTAGATTGAGTTCAAGTTAGGTTCCTTTGTTGTTACCTTGCCAAGGTCTAAAATGACTTATCTACTTTCATCAAAATTTCCCAAGCTCACCCTTTGCTTATTGGTTGTTGACCATGACTCAAACTATTGACATTTTATTATTTTCTCACATCATCAATCTTGATCTATACGATCAAGTGAGATCCATTGATCCTGCCCTTGACTTATCAACTCTATCAGAGCTAGTGCCACATGAAAATCACATGTTGGTTATTAGGATTTGATGTTATTATACAACCTCATGTGCTTAAGCCACATGTTAACCTATCGATCTCCTTGACCTTTTGACTCATCTCACACCATTGGATCAATATGTAGAATACAACATAGACTATTAGATCTGTTGGGACCCATTATTTAAAATCCAATGGCTACTTCTTGAGATTATTACTAACATCAATGATCCCATTAAATTATGTTCATGTGACCATCATTTACATTCATGAAATTATAAATTTCAATCTCAAAATGATTTTTTTTATCAATATTTATTTTGATGTTTGCACGAATGTCTAACTTTGAAGGTCCAACTTTAAAGATCCATAACTCAAGCCAGATAACTCATGTGGGCATGAAAATTTTAGATCATGTTCCTATCATGAATAAATATATGGAATTATAATATCTTGGTTGGTGATGCTTTATAATTGGATTTATAAAATATATAAGTGAACATGTTTGTTCCTACGTGACATCTAGGGGATGGTTTGGCTGACTTAGGCTTATGCTTGACCTTTTGCATGAATTTTCAAGGATAAAATGAGATTTTGGGGCTTGTACAAAACCTACTCCATGCCCTTAAATGTTATTACAACCATGAATACTTATTTTATTGAATTTTGTGGCATGTGATCTCTTTAGTCCATCTATTCCATCCAGAACATCTATTCCTCTGCTCATCCATTAACAACCTAATCCATATGTGCACAATCTTGGTATATGGGCCAAAAATGTTCAATATATTTGGTGACTCATAGGGAAGCATGCCTACTATGCTTGAGAACCTAATCCATTTTACCTTGACTAGTCCATTGGGTGTATGGGGTCCCAAGTCTTATCTCAACTAATCATGAAGATAACCCAAGGCTATCCCTATCTGTAACCTTTCTTGAAGTAGCAAGATCAACAAAGTTCCCAAGGCACTTATTGAAAAATAAACACACAACATAAAATAAAAGTATACAAGGCACTAAGAGTAAATCATAAAAGCTACTATAATATGTACAATATGTTACAATGGAATCAATGCTTCAAATAACAAGGCTTCAAATGAATGCCATTGACTGGGATGGATAATACCTCTCCATCAAGTTTAATAAGCTTAAAATCATATGTTCTTTGCATCCATAGATCAAATAAGGACCACTCCACAAACTATCAAACTTGGTATGTGTTGATGCTTAAAATTGCACTTGATTCTAATCAACAACAATGGGAAGTTTCAAGCTGTGGGATATTGCGGCTTGAAACAACCTCCAAATTTTAGAGAAGCTGGTCTCTTCTTTTGTATCAAATGTTGGGTGGAAAAGGGATAGGAATTTAAACAAAAATGCAAATGTAGGAATTGAAACCTAACTATGGCGATGCGCCTGAGTGTATTTTCTAATCCTAACCTGAGCATAATGAGACTATATGTAGAATTTAATTACATTTAAGAGAAAACAAGTGCATGATCAATGTAAAAGATTAAGACAATAGAAACAGAGGCTCACAATAGAGACTTCTTTTGTTAAGATACAAAAAATGTCAACAAATGAATAATGTTCAATCTTCTTGTAAGAATCTTCTAATCACATAAGAGGCACAGAAAACACGTACAGTTATGTAAAACTTCTGACTCAAGAAAATGAGATAAAAGAAAATGACATTCCTAATCACAACTCTAGAAAATCTACAATATAGACTACTTTTGTAAATGACACAGATAATATCAACAAAGGCATAGAGTTCGATCTTCTTAATTCATTCAGCCACATAAAAGGCACAGAAACATGCACAATTACATCAACTTTACAACTCAAGAAAATGAAACAAAAGCAAATGATACTACTTAGTCAAAACTCTTAGCAAGTCTAAAACTATAGAAAGTCCCTCCTCCCTTTTTTGACAAACTGATCCTCTTATTTTATAGCCTCAAATGTCTCTTCCCATCACTCTCTTTCCCACACAATTCTACTCCACCCTTAACTCACAAGGGACAAACAAATGACACTTTCAATGTTTGTAGGCTTCCTGGTCTTATCAAGGACTACCTTGACTGTGGCATGGTGATTCATGACTAGTACCCCCTTTTGCACCTAAATTTCTCATTCCATCACCTGCTTAGCCACTCAACTATCTATTCTCCTTCCACCCATAAGGGACAAATAAATGATGCTTTCAATGTTTGTAGGCTTCCTAAATCTACCTGGTGAACTATTCCATCTACTAGGAGTAACTTTCATTGAATTTCCCTCCATCTCACTTAGTGGCAACAGATAGATGAAACACCATTCTATTGAAATGGAAGAGGACACTTAGTCATTTTCCTAAAATCCTCCTTATTGCTTAGAAAGCACTAGAGAATGACACTTGGCACTTTTTGCCTAATTTATCGAAGATACGCAGCATTTTTTGCTTTCTCTATATTTTGCTCAGGAATGCTCCACTTTTGACACCTGTCGCATTCCACTTCTTTGATTCTTAGAAATTTTAACAAAATAAAACTCACCACATTCCTTACTTGAGCAACTTTTAAAAGGGGAATGAATGCACATGGTAGTCTTTACATGTTGACACTTGGCGCTTCCACAGACCTTTGAAGTAACACCCGAGACCCACCACAATCTTTATTTGGCAATGAATCTTGAAGATGGTCTCTCAAAAGTTAACACATGGCAGCCTCTATTGTTGCTGGGAAGATACATGGAATCTTCTGCTTCTCCTACTAGGGGTATGTGGTGCCTTTCGCTACTTTCAAGAATGGAGTAAAAAGGTGCTCAGAGGGTGACACTTGGAAGCATTTGTTGCTCTTTGGCACTTGAACAAAATGAAATGATGCCTTTTTGCGTTGAACCAAAGCATTAAAGCTAGGTGTTGAACCAAATTCTCTCAGATGCCAATATGTGGTGACTTCTACTTTCCTCTAAAAAAGGGAGTTTAGGACCTTCTGCGACTGCCACCTGGTGCTTTCTACCTGATCTTGTTGCTTGGCTCGTTGAAACCCTGTCACCAAAAAATAGAAGGAATGCAGGTGTTAATATGAGATGCGAATGTCAACACATGGTGCATTCTACTTAGCTGCTATTAGATATGTGGCACGATCTATAGCTTTCCTAAAAATTATGAAAAGTGTCTCGAATGATGCTAGCTAGCTGGCTCCGTGTTTTGAAAAGTGACACTTGGTAGCTTACGCTCGAATTCGACACTTAGGCAAAAAAATGAAATGAAAGAAACAAAAAGAGGGGAAAAGAGAACCCATGCTCAGACTATGCCACTTGGTAGCCTCTACTACACTTTGACATCGAGATGAAAAAAACCTGTGCTCTACTCCAAAACTCTATTGCCATGACCAAGGCATGCAGGAACCACTGTAGTGCTTGACTGAAAATTTAAATACGACGTAGAGTAAAAAATTACTCTACAGTTACTGGTGACCCTTAGGACTTTTGAGCCTACTCAAAAAGAAACACAACTCCCACTCTATCAAAATTTAAAAAAATTAGAGCTTCAAAAGTGCCATCTACTAGATGGACCATTCATAGTCAGATAACCCTTGTTTATTCTACAATTCAACGAAAGCTAGATCAAGGTTAATGATATCCTTGTGTGAAAGTTTTTACAAAATCTGGACTATAGCTTTTAATTTAAATTCTAGCTAGGAAACAAGAACCAAAATAGCTTCAACTTTTGAGACTGAGGAATCATCTCACAGGTCCTAGAAAACTATTTGATCCTTCTATTTAGCTAGTAGCAATGGTTCAATTTGATCGACCATTAACACCGTGTTGGCATCTGGAAATGGAAAAAGGAGGCCTAGTTGCACTAGATCTTCAATATGCTATCTCATCTCATCGATGCCTTCTTTCACGACTTCGAGAAGCTCTTTGCAACTATTGGTCATGGCATTGCAACTAAGCACCTCATTGACCCTTTTCATGGTGACCATTTTATTAAGGATTCCTACAGCTACCAATGTCACATCCATTGTATCATAGATCTTCTGCAACAAGGTTTAGGAGTCCGTAACTCTGTTAGAGACTATAGCCAAAGTGTTTTCCACTGAATCTTCCACCTTCTCACACAATTTTTGTGCATTGAGCAGAAAGGTGAGAAATGGCCCGAGTTGAATAATCTCTAAGGAGATTCTTTTCCATGTTGACTCGTAGAGCTCCTTCACTAGTTTTATCACCCTGACATCTTGTGGCCTATTAGCTAGTTTGAGCATTAGATGCGCTGCTTTATGTTGCTCTGCTTAGAACTGGGCTTGAAAAGCCATAGCCTTATTTTGTTCATCTAGCAACTTTTGTTGTGATTGGGTAACTTGCAGTTGAAGTCCTTTGACTCTTGCCTGCAACACTGCTTTCTCCCACCTAAGGGCTATTACTACATCTTTTGCAAGTGTGAGCTCTACATTTAATGAATCATTTTGGGCATGGATTACCCGATGAGTCTAAATGGAAACAATATCTTGCAACTATTTATTCAGACTATCTATGTCATTATCTTTCTTATTTATTTCTTCGGCCAAACTAATGTAGTTTGCCTTTTATTTGGCCAAATTGGCCACCATCTTTTGAAGTCTTCTTGATGTTTTCAAATAATCCTCTATGACTATAGAAGTGGATTCTATCAATAACTCAACTCTGTCTTGGGGCCTGAATAGGGACATATCAATGGCCACTGCATTCATTGTATAATCCTCTGGCTGCATTTGCTCACTTAGCTTGGAAACATTGGGTGATAAATGGGTCACTATCAACTGCTGCTAAATAGGGTCAAATTGTGACCGCAAGTGTGGGACAACCAATGCTTTATTTTATTTAATTCTCTTTTTCTCCAATTGGGATTCTCTTGCCTTCCTAGCAGCATCAGCCTACATCTAAAAGGTGGAAGGGGATGCAATGTGTCCTCACACAAAAGGATATCCCTATGGTAGGCCATATTGAATAAGTAGTGGTTGGCTAGGGGTGAGCTAGAGGGGCATATTTCTAGGAATAGAGGGGGAAAAATGGGGTAACATTAGGGCTTGAGGCATTAAGGGTGGGGTGAATTTTGAAATGGGGATGGTAGAGGTGATAGGAGGTGTCACTTAGCTCGATGGAGACATCACACCGATAGGGGAAGGAATAGACTGAGAGGGAGGAGGAGGAGTAATACTTACCTAAGGGGGAATTACAGTGCTCTACACTTGGCACTGTGAAGGCTCCTCTTCTTCCTCTAAATCAAAATGGAACTACACCCTCTTTTTCTTCTTGGGTGTCTCTAATTTTGGCTGTGTCTACTTCCCTTTCACATCTCCTATCATTGGTGGTGCATGTGGAGAATCAGGGACTTCAATCACTTTCGATGATGGGGAAGCTTTTGGTGGTGAGGACATCACACTCCTTTATTATTCCACGATGCTAAGCAGCTGGGGCCAGGTTGATGTAGTGACTATAACTACAGCTTGCTCTAAGGCCTATGGTTGTTGGCTTGGTCTCGCTCTAATTTCCTACCCTATATCGAGTGTCGACAATTGGCTTATTTTTGGCCTAGATGTAGGGGAGGGATGACACTCATCCCAAAGTTCCTCCCATCTTTCATCTAAATCTACACTTCTAAAAGAATGGGTGGTTTGAAAAATTTCCTTCCTATATTTCCAATAGGCTTCAATCTTCTCTACATCCCAGTCTTTGTTATTGAACGTCCTTTTCAAACCAACAGTCATCTTGACTTTGGGATCATAATCCCTCTACTTATCATAGAAGATTTCCCATGGCCTATTATGTGGTAGGGGCAAATCTATCATTTCAACATAGATACCAGGAGCATCCTCTACAGGGTTTTTCTTGGTCTCCTAAAAAGGGTGGCCTTCATGTGCAATCTTGGCCCCAATCTTATTGGTCCTTACCCAAGAAGCTATGTAATCACTTGGGTCATAAACCCATTTGTCTTCAACTAGGAGGAAATCTAGGAAGACTAGCTTTCTCAGCAACACAATCTCAACATCTCTGGCTTCTAGACTCATGTTGCCTGCCATCCACGGGAGATTGTACATTTTTCTCTTATTCTTCTCAGAGCCATACTCATTGTCAACTACCAACACCTGCCTAGTGACTTGCAAGAATGCCAACCTAGGAGTTAAAGCCTTTGGTAGCAACACTGGTTGCCCATAGAAACCATGAACCCTTATGATTGTGTGGTAAGACCCAAAATAGAAGTCACACGGGATTGGACAACTGACAAAGAGGTTCAAAACAATTGGAAATAACCTATTTATGACAAGTTCAAGGCTAAGGCAACAAAAAGTAGGGGTAATGACCAGTTCCCAAAAATCATACAGGTTGCTAGTTCTTGATAAAATGTGTGTCCATGCAGACACAGGGATGGTTCTTTAGGGGTCAAAATTTGGGTCATATAGGTTCAGATTCATATGTTAGGTGAAAAGGTCAGGGTTCTGATATAGTATGAGATGGAAAAAATAAGAGGAATACCTAAACACCCCTTGTGATCTGAACTGGGTTAGTTGTTCCACTATTGAAAATGTAATGTGTTCTAAGAAGTCAAGTCGATACTCTTGAATCCTATTGACTATCTTCAACTTGAAAAGGATGGCCATTTTCTCTGCATACACCACCATGTCATCCTTTATGCCAAAGGTGAGAGCCATCATTGATAGTGCATCTTGGCTAGCTGGCATGAACTAAGCTCTTGGTGCAGGGAGCTTAGGTACCATAGTATCACTATTGACCATTTGTAACTCAAACCTCAAAAACCTTATCTGAGTGTTGATGTTCACCCATGTTCTCTACATCCTATCAATAGTAGGGAATGTGGTGGTATTGTCATAATGTAGGGCTAGCATGTCCCTAATAGCTTGTGGGGTGATCTGCACCATGAAGGGACCCTATTGAATGGTGCAAGATGGTGCATGGAACAAGTTTGCACATATTTCAATCAAATCAGGGCATGGATGCATAGTTGGGACAATGAACTGAGCCAATTGTGAAGTCCATATCCTTATTTCGAATGTCTCGTATTGCCTTGCTCTATCTCTTTGAAGATACCTTTGGTGTGCCCCTTCTCTAAGACTCTTTCTAATGGCTTTTTGCAAGATTGGGTCCATGATTTCATCTATGTAATCCTTTACCTTTTAGAGGTCACTAGCTTGACCAACTCCCAAGATTCTAGTTCTCAAATAGGTGTTGACCATTTTTGCCCAACAGGGCAAAAAATCGGTCCCTTTCTTCCCCTATTGTTCAAGGCCAATTCATTTTTGATTTTGCATAAGTCTAGGAGTTTCTACGGACCCTACAGGTGCTTGATTTAATCTTCAAGTTCTTCAGCTTTGGTTCAATCAGCTAAGTTCAATGCAGAGTTCAATCAGCAAAGTTCAACAGACTGGTTCAATGGTCTAGTTCAATGCCTTGGCACTTTAGTGAGTTCATCGGTGCATAGCATGGAACTGTTGAGCCAATTCAATCACTTGGTTCAATGCCTCTAGTTCAACGTGCAAGATCAAAAGCAAAAAAGCCCGAAGGAAATTGCCAAGGACATTGATGTCCCAGATGCCGTCAACTTTAAGAAAGCAAACTAGCCATTATTTTTCAAATGATGATGGGTGTACAGATGTCAAATTTAAGCTAGCAAAAAGGCCATTGGTTTTTAAATGACCAAGTGCTACCCATGAAAGGAGCCCAAGCAATGCAGTGACCCACCCAGAGATAGCCCTGAGGGCCGAAGGAGCTAGAAGAGACAAGATAAGGAAAAGACAAAAGTGCCAAGAGCATGGAGCAGGCAGATAGTCCAAGTGGTGAAGGGAAGCACCAATTCAAGAAGTTATTTTAGTAGATGATATAGTGCCTGTGAATTGACCATTGGAAGATGCCAATCTAAGAAATTACTCTAGCAGGTGAAATAGTGTCTATGAATTGACCATTAGAAGGTGTGAACAGCCAACTGTTCGACCCTTTTTCTTCATTTCATATTTATGAGTAGACAAGCTGCGTAGGTGCCTTCAAAGAGTAGTCTCAATTAATGAGGAAATAACATGGCCATGTCAAAAAATGCTTGAAGTCAAAGCTAGGGCCAATAAAACATTTATGTTTAAGCAGCCTGCTCCTCCCAATACTCGTAAGGCACATGGGTCACTTGTAAAAAGGGTGCCAAAAGGCCTCCTTTCTTCTTCTATTATTAGAGACTTGTCATTTTTGTAATCATCTTCCACATTTGTAAGGCGTAGCCTTGGAAAAATTTCACCTGAATCAATAAATGCATTTTTTACCTCTATCTTGGTTAGATATCTCTGTGTATGTGTTGAGTGTTAGTTTGTGTTTAGTCATTGTTTCTTGATGCTTTCACAGGTTCAACACCAACATACCTAACATCTACAAGTTGCCATTTTTGCAGTTGACAAGGAGAGCTATATTTGGAAGTGCAAAAATAGAAGAAATTACTATACAATGTGCATTTCACAGCACCTTTGGTGAATCTCTATTTTTTGTATTTTTCAATAAAGCCTTCCTGACAATTTTCTTGCAGCCTGGTCCTTCTGCCAAGTTTGAAGTGTATGTATGTGTTTGTCTGATTTTAAGTGTGAGTGTAAGAAGGTTGATTTATTTTTAATGCATCACCTCCTTAGAGTAGTTTGTTTTCTTGCAATCTTTCTCCCTTTTCATTCCCCCTATTTATATATATATATATATATATATATATATATATATATATATATATATATATATATGTTAGAACTTACTGGAATAAATACGATGCATCAAAGGGAGCTAGCCCTTACCTAGAGACTCTCCCCTCCTACTTCATCGGTCCCATAAGTGAGAGGGGAGTTTCCATTGTTGTGTGTGGAAGGCAGGAGCTCAACCTCCTTGCCCCAGGTGCAATCAACTACGTCAACAATTTTCGGCATTCCCAGTGGGACATAGTCTTACACTGAGTAAGGTTTCAAGATTGATGCTAGTCTTATTACAACAAATCAAATATTTCTAGCATTTAGCGACTCCACTGGAAGAGCTTTAGTTTTCCACTCAAAGACCAATTTTAACTTTATATGCCTAAAGTCACCAAATGGTCTGCTTCTAAGGGTGTTCCTTTCGATTTCGTTGAGTTGCCTAACTCAAAAAAAAGATTGAGGTTTGAGAAGACCCATCCTTATTTAATAAACCACCCTCCCAAACCTATTGTAAGGGATGCCTATGCAACAGAGCCACAGTTGCATCCCATCCTAGCTATGGCATTACCCTTTACATCTTTTTATGGTGGAAGCCCCTTGAATCTCCCACAATATGACCCAATACTAGAAGCAACCCTAAAAAATGTGCCTTCTTTCAATGGAGAGGGCCCATTATAGTCATCGAGCACATTAGGAACATGTCTAACCTCTGTAATATTCATAATGTCATAGAGGAAAATGTCACAATCAAATTGTTGGCATTGTCTCTCAAGGGCAAAGCTCTTGACTAGTACGGGACTTTGCTTGTAAATTCAATCCATTCCTGGAATGAGTTGGGTATTTAGTTGATAGACCATTTTGGGGAAAAGAGCGATGACCTCTTGCTTGCTGAGTAGCTGATGACCATAAAGAGAGCCCCACACGAATATATGCAGGATTTCAACATGCAGTTTCAAAAGACTTAGGATAGAATCCCCATTCTAGTAAGACTAACTCCCAGCTTTGTTTTCCTATATTATTTGAAGGCATTAAACAGTGATATTGTAGTGATGATACAATCCATGGGAGGGCATGTGCTGCCTGCTGCCTATGACATAGCCATAGAAATTAAAAATTGCTTGATACAGGCTGGGAAAATAGCCCCTAGACCCCACATGCCACTTTTCTTAGAAATGCCACCTCTAATTTAGGTTATTGCTCCCACATTAGCTCCTCTACCTATCATAGAGAAACTAGCTACTACTCCATCCAATGAGATTCATGAAGTTAAGAGTCTATTGCAGAGTATGTCAAATGAACTTGTAGTTATTAAAAGGCAACAAGCTCAAAGCAACAGACTGAATCAGGGATACTAGCATTATGGTCAAGCCCCTAGACCCCATTTCTAAAACTACAATCAAGGATAGGGTTAGCTTACTCAGACCAGACCATTTCAAGGCTATAACCCAGGCCCCCCTTCATCATCTAAGGCCATGGTGCCCATTCAAAACAACCTAGTACAAGAATAGCTAGGTTGTTTGACCATGGGATATGGTCATGAATAGGTTGTTTACACAAATGAGATGATGGGTTATTACCTAAATGCAAAAAATTAGGTAGCCACTCATTCCCAAGTCTTTGAGGCTTCAATACAACCCAACACGAGTAACAATCAGGCTCAGCCTGATTCTACCCTCATGAATCATCTAGAAGGGGAATTTTATTTAGTGAATTATGTGGGCACTACAGACAATCAGGCTGACTATGTTGTAGCCAACACAAGGTTCAAGAGGAGAGCAATGGGAGAAGCCCAGGCAACAACCCAATCGATAGCTACACCTTCTCCATCACACTCAAATCAAAAAGCCCTAAACTTTAGACTGTTGTTTGTACCTTTAGCCCCTCAACTTGCACCTCAAGTTGGAATTAGCCCTAAAGAAAGCTTGAAGGGAGGCAGTCCTCAAGTCAATATAGTGGACCAAATGAAGAAGCTGCATATGAACATCTCTTTACGGGATTCATTATCTCTACCAAGATAGAAGGACATGCTACAAAGGGAATTGCATGAGCTGGATCGATAAGCTATCCCAACAAGGACCGATAATGTCTTGATGATGAATGTGCAACCTTCCACCTTAGGCCAGGTCAAGAAAGAAGAGAAAATTCCCCCTTTCTATGTGTCCCTAATTATTCTTGGTGCACAACTACATCATTGATAGTGGGGCTAGTACCTTAGTGATACCCAAGTGCATAGCTAACAAGATAGGAGTAAAATATGAGGAGATAAATAAGGGAGTCTTGTAACTAGATGGGACGCCTGAAAAAATATTTGGGATAATGAAGGGTTTAAGCTTGACATTACATGCTTGCCCAATCTTCTCAATTCCCCATGATATAGTAGTGGCAGATGTTCCTCCTTATTTTGCAATTTGCTTATCCAGGGACTTCACATCAGAGATAAGTGGCTATCTAGTAGCGAATTGGTCATATCTAGTTTTTAGAACTAAGTATGGGACCAAGGTAAATATTGAATCTAAGCCATTCTACAAGGACCATCTAGAATCATATTCACTCAAAGCAACAAATGTTAGCTACAATATTATCAACCCAAAAGAGTCCCAGATAGACCAATCTCCGTCCTCTACTCTTGAAAGAGTTGTAGACCTACTCTTGGATGAGTGGGGAAGTGATAACTTTGAACATGACCCTTACAAGTTCATACAGGAGGCAGGCCTTGGAGTCTACTGCATGCAGGAAGAGGGTACCTTCATACCAAATATAATGAAGGCAAGCCATGAAGACTTGGGTCTATGGTAGCTGTACTTTGATAGTTTTAGAAGTAGGTTAAGAGCTGGTGGTGGAGCAATGTTAGTCTCCCCTTCAAAAGAGAGATACTTTTCAGCTTTCTATTTCCAATTTTCTTACACAAGAAATGTTACATAATATGAGTCCCTGATCCATGGTCTGGAATGGGCAAGAAAAAGAGGGATCAAGGAATTACAAGTTTTGGGAGATAGTGAGCTAATTGTAAATCAAGTGAAAGGCCAAAATCTGACCAAAAATTCCTTGCTGAAGTCCTACAAGCATAGGGTCTGGGACTTGGTGGAAGATTTCCTTACTTTTAATATCACCTCCATTCCTAGGGAGTAGAACAAACAAGCGGATAGGCTAGCAGCAATTGGTGCTTAGTTCGATGTTTTCAGGGAGATAAGCCGAGACTATGGTTCATGCTAATTGAAGGTGGTAGTCTGGCCCTCTGTCCCTGACAACATTACAAACTAGTAGGTTTTTGAAAATGACCAATAAATAGTTTTCTTCCTATAGGAAGAGGCTGAGTTTGCAATAAAGAACTAGGCAAAGCTGCAACAACAATATGGCAACCAGATTGTTCAATTGAAGAACAATAAGCTCCCTAAAGGTTTGGTCACTCTTGAGAGCATCTTCAATAGAGATGACCAATTGAGAAATGACAAGGAATGCATCATAACTAAGGAGGAAAATTACAAAAAGGTTGAGATCTTCAAGGACAAGCTACTTGTGCCTGGAAAAGTCTGCACGATTCAAGAAAAGCGGGCTTTCATTTTGTTGTGTCAAGAATTTGCTGATGTTTTCATGTGGGATTATAGTGATTTGAAGGGTTTCAACCCAAGACTTGACCATCACAGCATCGAATTAGAAGAAGGCACCAAGCCAGTCACGCAAAAGTAGAGACCTATCAACCCAATGATTGAGCCTCTCATATAGAAGAAACTAGCCAAATTGATTGAGTCTGGGATTATATTTCCAATCAAACATTCCTCCTGGCTGGCCAAGCTTATTCTTGTTAGAAAGAAGAATGGGGAGATTAGGGTATGTGCCAATTTTAAAGACCTTAATAAAGTCTCTTTAAAGGACCATTATCCCCTCCTGAGCATGGAGCAGATCCTTTAGAAGGTAACAGGTAGTGAGCATTTCTCCCTCTTGGATGGATATTTAGGGTATAATCAGATTCTGGTGCAAGGCTGTGGCCAACACAAAATAGCCTTCACTACTAAATGGGGAACGCTCGCTTATAAGAAGATGCCATTTAGGCTGGCTAATGTTGGTGCTACCTTTCAACGAGCCATGGACATGGCTTTTGGAGGCCTGATAAACAATAATGTGCTAGTATACCTCGACGATGTGAAGGTATTCTCTAAGGAAGTGAGCCAACACATGAAACACCTCAGGCAGATTTTTGAAAGGTGTAGGGAGTTTGACATCTCTCTTAACCTAAAGAAATGTGTGTTTGTTGTTCACAAGGGGAAACTCCTTGGCCACATTGTGTCTAAGGAGGGCTTATCTATTGACTCTGAGAGAGTTTATTATGTCATGGAGATGTCTCTACCTAGTCACAAGAAAGGCCTGTAGAGCTTCTTTGGCAGGATAAATTTCATTCGGAGATTCATTCCGAATTTCGTAGAGATAGTCAAGCCACTCACCTCTATGCTAAGGAAGGGTGAGAAGTTCAAGTGGACAACACAAAGAAAGGACATCTTTGAAGCCATCAAGTAAGCCATAACTTAGGCTCCTACTTTGATCAGCCCCAACTTCAATAAAGACTTCAACCTCTACACTTTTGATAATGAAGAGGTAATCTCTGCCATGCTTACCCAAGCAAGTGGTGATGACCTTGAGCAACCACTTGCATTTTTTAGCCAAGGGTTAGAGGATTTTGAAGTCAAATACACGTATGTAGAGAAGCAAGTCTTGGTAGTAGTAAGGAGCATGAAGAAATTTAGGCATATGCTGTCTAACAACAGGATTCACCTCATGGTTTTGCATCCTAGCATCAGGGATTTCCTGACCAACTGAGACCTAAATGAAAAAAGATCAGGGTGGATCACTAGGGTAATGGATTATGGCATAGACATTAAGATCACCAAACTGGTGAAGGGAAGAGGCCTATGCGAACACCTTGCTATGGACTTCAAGTAGAAAAGGGAGGATAGCTTACTAATTCATGATACAGCTACAATAGAGGAACCAGCTATCATAAAGGACTGGACATCAAACTTGAGGTATTTCCTTCCCACTGGTGAGTGCCTACAGGGTCTTGATATGACTAGAAGAAGGTACTTCAGGCTCCAGTCTCTCCCTTATGTTCTAGTTGATGGAGTATTGTTTAGGAAGGATCTCTATGGGGTCCTTCTAAGATGCATAGACTCAAATCAGGATGATAAGGTGCTGACTAAGTTCCATGATGGGCTAGCGGGTGGTCATTTCACTCTTAGGGATATTGTAGCGAGGATAATGAGAGCTGGCTATTTTTGGCCCACTCTTTTTAGGGACACCCATGCCTGGGTAAGAAAATTCTAGAAGTGCACACTTTTTGAGTGGCTCTACAGCCTATTCAGGTGGAGCAGCCATTCATGCAGTGGGGCTTGGACTTCATAGGGATGATTAATCTTCCCTCCAGTGGTAGACACAAGTGGGTCCTGACCACCACAGACTATTTCACAAGGTGGGTGGAGCCTGTTGCTCTGAAGGAGGTAAATGAAAGTGCGGTCCTAGAGTTTTATGAGGACCTGGTGGTGAGGTTCAAGGTTTTAGCAACCATAATCTTAGATAATGCATTGGCTTTTTTAGGAACCAAAACAAGTGTGTGGGCACTAAAACATGGTATATATCTCAGCACTTCATCCAATTATTACCCACAGGGGAATGGGCTGGTTGAGTCCACCAACAAGAACTTGATCAAGATCATCAAGAGGACCATGGAAAAAAATCAAAGGACTTGGCACGCCAAGCTAAAAATAGCCTTATGGGCAGATAGGGTCACCCTGAAGAGAGCAATTGGCAACTCACCATACACACTCATCTATGGAAGGGAAGCTAGGCTCCCCATTTCACTTGAGTTGCCAGCCTTGGATCTCACACGCCAGCTATAGTTAGAGGAAGGAACCATCATAGAGGTTAGATTATGTGAGCTGATGGAACTCCAAGAGGTAAAGGACTAGGCTATGGCTTCCATGACTAGCCATCAATAACAAGTAAAGAGACACTTCGATAAGAAATCTTCACCAAAAGGTTTCTCTAAAGGAGATATTATCTTGAAATGGGATGAAGATCGAGATAAGCCTAGAAAACATGTAAAGTTTGATGCCCTATGGAGTGGCCCATACATAATCACTCAGTGCAAGCAACATAATGCATTCTAACTCTCTAGGTTAGATGGTGAAGAACTACATATCCTAGTTAATGGGATACATCTAAAGCACTACCAATGAGTCTCTTTTCATTTGTATATATTTTCCCCTATTTTCTTTCCCTATTTTCCCTAAGTGTTGTTGCACAAGTAGTTTTCTTAGCTTTGTATGTGTTTTTATTTTCCTCTTGGAGTGAATTTGCATGATTGATTCTAAAATTTATCAGGTTGTTGCTGATTTTAAAGTTATAATTTGATCCTGTGCCCAATGGATTTTTAAGGCAACTGGCTTCTAAGCATAGCAGGTAGGCTTCCCCTAGGAGTCACCAATCTATTGACCATTTTTGCCTAATAGGGCAAAAAGTTGGTCCCCTTCTTCCCTTGTTGTTCAAGGCTAATTCATTTTTTATTTTGCACAAGTCTAAGAGTTTCTATGGACCCTATAGGTGCTTGGTTCAAACTTCAAGTTCTTCAGCTTTGGTTTAATCAGCTAAGTTCAATGTAGAGTTCAATCGACAAAGTTCAGCAGACTGGTTCAATGGCTTGGTTTAATGAGTTGGTTCAACATGTTGGTTCAATGCCTTGGCACTTTAGCGAGTTCATCAATGTGCAACATTGAACCATTGAGCCAGTTCAATCACTTGGTTCAACACTTCCAATTCAACATGCAGGATCAAAAGTAGAAAAGCCTGAAGGAAATTGCCAAGAACGGTGAGATCCCAGATGTCGTCAACTTTAAGAAAGTGAACTAGCCGTTGTTTTTCAAATGATGATAGGTGAACGAACATCAAATTTAAGCCAACAAAAAGGTTGTTAGTTTTTAAATGACCAAGTGCTAACCATGAAAGGAGCCCAAGCAATGCAGTGATCCACCCAGAGATAGCCCCGAGGGCTGAAGGAGCCAGAAGAGATAAGATAAAGAAAAGACAAAAGTGCCAAGAGCATGGAGCAGGTAGATAGTCCAAGTGGCAAAGGGAAGTGCCAATTCAAGAAGTTATTTTGGCAGATGATACAGTGCCTACGAATTGACCATTGGGAGGCACTGATTCAAGAAATTACTCTAGCAAGTGAAACAGTGTCTGTGAATTGACCATTAGAAGGCGCGAATGGCCAATCATGTGACCCTTTTTCTTCATTTCATATTTATGAGTAGACAAGCTGCGTAGGTGCCTTCAAGGAGTAGTCTCAGTTAATGAGGAAACAATGTGGCCATGTCAAAAAATGCTTGAAGTCAAAGCCAACACTGACACAGCATTTATGTTTAAGTAGCCTGCTCTTCCCAATGCTCATAAGACACATGGGTCACTTGTAAAAAGGGTGCCAAAAGACCTCTTTTCTTCTTTTATATATTAGAGACTTGTCATTTTTGTAATCATCTTCCACATTTTTAAGGTGTAGCCTTGGCAAAATTTCACCTAAATTAATAAATGCATTTTTTACCACTATCTTGGTTAGTTATCTCTATGTATGTCTTGAGTGTTAGTTTGTGTTTAGTCATTGTTTCTTGATGCTTTCACAGGTTCAACACCAACATACCTAGCATCTACAAGGTGCCATTTTTGTAGCTGACAAGGAGAGCTATATTTAGAAGTGCAGAAACATAAGAAATTACTATACAGTGTGCATTTCACAACACCTTTGGTGAATCTCTGCTTTCTATATTTTCCATTAAAGCCTCCTTGCCAAGTTTCTTACAGCTTGGTCCTTCTGCCAAGTTTGAAGTGTATGTATGTGTTTGTCTGATTTTAAGTGTGAGTGTGAAAAGGTCAATTTATTTTTGGTGCATCACCTCCTTAGTGTAGTTTGTTTTCTTATAATCTTTCTCCCTTTTCATCCCCCCATTATACACACACACACACACATATATATATATATATATATATATGTATATATATATATATATATGTTAGCACTTACTGGAACAAATTAGATGCATCAAATGGAGCTAGCCCTTACCTAGAGACTCTCCCCTCTAGCTTCGTCAGTCCCACAGGCAAGAGGGGAGTTTCCATTGTTGCGTGTGGAAGGGAGGAGCTCAGCCTCCTTACCCCGAGTGCAATCCACTACATAAATAATAGGTTCTTGATAGTTATGCAGGAGCTGAAGCATATGATTTACTAGCAATTTGTTGTGAAGACGATGCTCCCGCCATCTCTATATATTTTATGTAATACCTGGTATGAACCTTGTGTAAGATAGAAACACTCTTGCTGAAGCAAATTTTACTAGGCGCTAACAAATTGCAAAGAGCAAGAGATTTTCACAGGTGCAGGAATGCTTGAGAATTTATAAACTTTAAATCTTGATAAGGGATATTTATGGGCCTATCAAGTCCCAAATGGCATTAAATTTGTATGACCGTTAGTAGATCCTCCTCAATCTTTGGGAAACATCGAAGTGGACACGCTATGCAAGTTGCGGTGCAAGGTACCTTAGAGATTTTGAA
This sequence comes from Torreya grandis, assembly GCA_037957365.1. Lineage (NCBI taxonomy): Eukaryota > Viridiplantae > Streptophyta > Pinopsida > Cupressales > Taxaceae > Torreya > Torreya grandis. Next base: position 5,222,510 of record JARHVA010000308.1, read on the forward strand.
AGATTTGGGAAGCATTTAATGTGGCAAAATTTCAAAGAATTTAAATAACTTTCTAAGCCACCAACTCTATGTTTAAAACACTTATTTAAAAGGAAAGTGGGAAAATAACAATGGAAAACAAAAACAATGTGGGAATGGGAAACTACCTAACTACATTAATTAAGCATCCTTATCTCCCTCTGGGATCAAAAACAAAATTTCTAATGTCTCCTTCATGATGAGTCAACTTATGTTGCCATACAAGTGATTGAAATGGGTATATCTTTAGTGAAATGTCCTTTGTATAGGCCACATAGATTTTATTGCATTTGAGTGAGTCTGAGTCAAACATGCTTTCAACATCCATGAGCTCTTCTTGTTCTTGCAAGCTTGTCAAATACTGGTTCTTCATGATGTCATGTTTCATCAAGAAATCAATGGTTGTTGGTTCTCCACTTTGTGTCTTTTGATATCCATCATCTTTTGGCTTCTTTCCTTCTACCTCATTTTTGGGTTTTATTGCATCATCATGCCCCTTGATGACTTCAACCTCTTGAATGGATAAATTTGAAAGCTGGCATCCCCTCTACATATTTAGCTGAGTCTCGATGTTGTCTTCCCCACATTTGGCCAGTTCATGGCCTCCTTGGAGGATAGTGTAACCTATCCCAATGACTTGATCAAGGGAGTGTCCATGCTCCTCCATATCTTCTTGTAAAGTGAGGAAAAAGTCAGAAATGATCTCCTCCTCATCAGAGGTTAAGGCAAAAGTTTGTGACTTGTCCTCTTGTTCATCAAAGGGGGTACCTATGGTGATTTCCTCCTCATTTGCACTCATGAAATCTTCTTGACTAACCATGAATTGAGCGTATTCCTCCTCCTTCTTTCTGGTCCATGATTCCGTTGTTTGATTCCAACTCATGACCTTGTGACCAAAATTTTTCCCTTGGGAAGAGGTATCATTTTTATCTTCTTCAAGATCCCTAGTTGGTTCATGATTTTCCCTCTTCCAACTCAGAATTTGGACATCATGTTGAGAGATCTAAGGATTGGTAGAGGAAGTATTTTTTGGCATAGGCTCTCCTTTAAGGTCTGAAAGCTCTATCTCTCTTTCTCTAAGCAATCTCATCTTTGCCTCTAATTCCTCAACTTGCTTAGCTAGATTTTCTTGAAAAAGTCTTTCTTGGAGCTCATAAGAATCATCATAGAAGTGGGGAGTGTATGAAGTCTGAGATGAGAAGCAAGAATCTTCTTGAGGAATGGTGAGAGGGACTTGAGGGGAAAGTGAGGATTTGGAGTCCACTTCCTTTGTTTCCAACATAAACTCGACATTATTGGGGAAATAATCTTGACAGGTTCGATTTGGCTCATGAGCAGGGGTTGTGCATATGTGAGATGAAACTTATTGCAGTGAATGTGCAGGTTGATAGACTTGGTAAGGCTATCTCTCATGAATGATCAGTTTTTGTTCTAAAAATGCAATCAAGCCACACACATCCAACATCTCATATGTAAGCCTTTGCCAATTTGCTCTTTCAATGGGATCCCACTCACTTTTAATCAGATCTACTGCATCCCTTACTTGATGGATGACATGATCAAGAATTCCTTTGCCACATCCCCTTCTGTTGTCGAACTCTAACACATCTTTTTTATATCCTAGTAATGCTTTTTTGAAGGTGAAACTAAGATTAGGGTGAGCATGGGATATGACACATTGGGGAGACTGGGAATAAGACTAGTATAGCTCATGACAGGGTTGAGGCTGGTCATATCGGATCTGTGTGGGGAAAAACTCATAACCATATGCATCCTTGTTTCTTGATGTGATTCCATGAGAAAATTGATCTTGATTAAAAATGTATGAAGGAGAATAAGACTCATAGCCATGAGTAACAAAATTATACATACCAAATGGTGATTTCTTGATGATACCAGGACTGCTTAATCAGCTGATTTGACTCAGAGTCACCATTGGTGTTGATAAAATAAAAACCTTCAAAGGCTGGTTGGCCAAAGAACACACCAAAATTCTTCAATTCCTTGAAATATTGGACCCACCAGGCGTGCCAAAAATTATTGATGCTTAAAATCACGCTTGATTCTAATCAACAACAATGAGAAGTTTCAAGTTGTGGGATATTACGGCTTGAAACAACCTCCAAATTTTAGAGAAGCTGGTCTCTTCTTTTGTATCAAATGTTGGGGGAAAAAGGGATAGGAATTTAAATAGAAATGCAAATGTAGGAATTGAAACCTAACTATGGCGATGCGCCTGAGTGTAGTCTTAATCCTAACCTAAGCACAGTGAGACTATATGTAGAATTTAATTACATTTAAGAGCAAACAAGTGCATGATCAATGTAAAAGATTAAGGCAATAGAAATAGAGGCTCATAATAGAGACTTCTTTTGCTAAGATATAGAAAATGTCAACAAAGGCATAGTGTTCAATATTCTTGTAAGAATCTTTCAATCACATAAGAGGCACAGAAAACACGTACAGTTATGTAGAATTTCTGACTCAAGAAAATGAGACAAAAGCAAATGACATTCCTAATCACAACTCTAGAAAATCTACAGTATAGACTAATTTTGAAAATGACAGATAATATCAACAAAGGCATAGAGTTCAATCTTCTTAATTCATTCAGCCACATAAAAGGTGTAGAAACATGCACAGTTACATCAACTTTACAACTCAAGAAAAGGAGACAAAAGCAAATGATACTACTTAGTCAAAACTTTTAGCAAGTCTAAAACTATAGAAAGTCCCTCCTCCCTTTTTCATCAAACTGATCCTCTTATTTTATAGCCTCGAATGTCTCTTCCCATCACTCCCTTTCCCGTCCAATTCTACTCTGCCCTTAACTCATAGGGGATAAACAGATGGCACTTTCAATGTTTGTAGGCTTCCTAGTCTTATCAAGGACTGCCCTGACTGCGGCATGGAGATTCATGACTAGTACCCCCTTCTATGCCTAAATTTCTCATTCCATCACCTACTTAGCCGCTCAATTGTCTATTTTACTTTTGCCCATAGGGGATACATAGATGATGCTTTCAATGTTTGCAGGCTTCCTAAATCTACTCGGTGAATTATTCCATCTACCAAAAATAACTTTCATTAAATTTGCCTCCATCTCGCTTAGTGGCAATAGATAGACAGAACACTCTATTCTATTGAAATGGGAGAGGACACTTAGTCAATTTTCTAAAATCCTCCTTATTTCTTAGAAAGCACTAGAGAATGAAACTTGGCACTTTTTGCCTGATTTATCGAAGATACATGGCATTTTCTGCTTTCTCTATATTCTACTCAAGAATGCTCTATTTTCGACACCTATCACATTCCACTTCTATGATTCTTAGTAGTTTTAACAAAATAAAACTCACCTTGTTCCTTACTTGAGCAACTTTTAAAAGGGGAATGGATGCACATGGCAGTCTTCTCATGTTGACACTTGGTGCTTCCACAGACCTTTGAAGTAACACCTGAGACCCACCACAATCTTTATTTAGAAATGAAGCTTGAAGATGGTCCCTCAAAAGTTGACACATGGTGGCCTTCACTATTGTTGGGAAGATACATGTCATATTTCACTTCTCCTACTAGGGGTATGTGGCACCTTCCACTTCTTTCGAGAATGGAGTAGAAAGGGGCTTGGAGGGTGACACTTGGTAGCATTCGCTACTCTTTGGCACTTGAACAAAATCAAATAATGCCTTTCTGTGTTGAACCAAAGCATTAAACCTAGGTGTTGAACCAAAGTCTCTCAAATGCCAACACGTGGTGACTTCTGCTTTCCTCTAAAAAAGGGAGTCTAGGGCCTTTCGTGACTGCCACCTGGCACTTTCTACCTAATCCTATTACTTAGCTCATTGAAACCCTTTTGCCAAAAAATAGAAGAAATACGAGTGCTGATATGAGACACAAATGATGAAACATGGTGCGTTCTGCTTAGCTACTATTAGATACATGGCATGATTCATAGCTTTCCTAAAAATTATGAAAAGTGTCTCGGATGACGCCAACTAGCCAGCTTCGTGTTTCAAAAAGTGACACTTGGCGGCTTACACTCAAATTCAAAAATTGGGCAAAAAAAATGAAACAAAAGAAATAAAAAGAGGGGAAAAGAGAACCCATGCTTAGACTATGCCACTTAGTAGCCTCCACTACACTTCGACACTGAGATGAAAAAGAAACACGTGCTCTGCTCCAAAACTCTACCGCCATGACCAAGGCATGCATGAACCAAAACTACAGTGCTCGACTAAAAATTTAAATATGATGTAGAGTAAAAAATTACTCTACAATATGGTTGCCTAATTTGGCCTTATTTAAGTCCCACTTGAGGACTATGTCTCCTTCATTGAAGCTCCTTACTGTAGCTCTCTTGTCAAAGGCTTTTTTGACTTGAGCTTGATGTAACTTTAGTGTTTTCATAACAAGGTCCCTAGTTTCTTCTAGATCCATGAGCTCTATCATCCTCACATTCATGGGCTCATCTTCCATCAACTATAACTGATGGGATAACTCTAATATAGGTAGTTTAAGAGAGGTAGGCAACTTGGATTCCCTTCCATACACAAGAACATATAGAGAATTGCCAATGGTAGTTTTATGAGTCACCTTATTAGCACATAAGACTATCTTTATCTTGGTGTGCCATGTTCTATGATTCTCTTTCATGGTCCTCATGATGATCATTAGTGAATTCTTGTTTATGGAGTCTACCAATCCATTTCCTTGTGGATAGTAGTTGAAAGAGGTGCTGAGGTAAATGCCCAATTTGAGATATCACTCACTTGTCTTCATACTAAAGAATGCCAATGCATTATCTAAAATTATGGTGGTTAGGACACCAAATCTAGTCATAAGGCTATCATAGAAGTCCAAAACTACATCTTCACTAGAATCCTTCAAAGCAATGGCTTCTATCCACTTGGTAAAGTATTTAGTTGCAGTGAGCACCCATTTATGCCTTGCACTTGATGGTGGATTGATCATCCCTATGAAGTCTAACCCCCATTTCATGAAGGGTTACTCCACCTGAATTGGATCGAGTAGAAGGGCTACTAGTTTTTACTTTCCTATAAAGAAAGCACACTTTTGGAATTTTCTAACCCATGCATGAGCATCTTTGAAAATATTGGACTAGTGATAACCAACCCTCACCACCTTTGTTTCTATGTTTCTGGGTGCAAAATGGCCCCTTGTAGGTCCATCATATAACTACTCCATGAGTTTTACTACTTGGTCATCATCTATGTATCTAAGGAGTACCCCATTAAGTTCCTTTCTAAAATTAACACCATCAATTAATACACAAGGTATATATTAAATCTTGAAGTATCTTATTTTGGCTCTATCCAATCCTTTGGGGAATTCTCCTATTGCTAAGATGTGAGCCATATCTTAAATCCAACTCTTTTAAAGTGGAGCTACACATGTTTTTGAGTTGTCTTGGGTCACCAAAATAGATTCCTTGTCTTCTTAGAAGTCATTCACCATGTGCTCACACAAGCTCTTGCCCTTGACTAACTTGATGACTTTGATATCTACATCATATTCCATTACTGTAATCCAACCTACTCTTTTCTCATTCAAATCCTTGTTAAGGAGGAAGTCCCTAACTCTAGGATGAGACTCCATAAGATGAACAATGTTGTTAGAGATCATGGGCCTGAACTTCTTTAGTCTTATCAAGGTTGAAAGAAATTGTTTCTCAATGAAAGTGTACCTCACCTAATATCCTTCTAGCCCATGTCTAAAAAAAGCAATTTGTTTCTCCATTCCTTCATCATTCTTCTAAATCAACATAGCTAATATGTTGTCAACATTAGCAAAGGTGTACAACATGAAGTCCTTTGAGAAGTCAAGATTAAAGAGTGAGGGGGCTTGGGTAGTGGCCTACTTACTAGCTTTAAAATATATCTTTCCTTCATTTGACAAATCAAACACTTGGCTTTTCTTCAGCATGGTGGTGATAGGTTTGACTAAGTTTTCAAAACTAGGTATGAACCTTCTCACAAAATTTATCTTCACAAGGAAGCTCTAATTCCTTTCTTGTGCTTTGGCAAGGATAAGGATAAGATGGCACTTACTCTATCAAGTTCAATGGATAATATTTCATTTGAAATAATATAACCCAATAAATTAACTTGATGCACATAGAACACACATTTCTTGGGATTTAAAGAGATCCCATAGTCTCTACATCTCAATAATATCAACCTCATATGGTCCATGTGATCACTAGTTTTCTTAGAGAAGACTATGATGTCATCTAAGTAGACCATTACCATTTAATTTAGCAGTCCTTGGAAGTCCATATCCATTGCTATTTGAAAGGTTACCCCAACATTGGACAATCCAAAAGGCATCTTCTAATAAGCAAATGTTCCCCACTTAGTGGTGAAGGTAGTCTTATACTACTAATCCTATCATACTAGCACTTGGTTATAACCCGAATACCCATCCAAGAGAGAAAATAATCTGAACCAACAATTAATTAGAGGAGTTAATCAATGGATGGTAGAGGGTAATGATCATTCAAAGAAACCCTATTCAGATCTTTAAAGTCCACACATAGTCTTCTCTCCCCATTCTTTTTTTTGATAGGTACTAGAATAGATACCCATGAGGAGTGCTTAATTGGGAAGATGATCTTGGATTCAATAAGCTTTTTCAATTCCTTTCTGTTGAGCTCTTCAATCTTAGGGCTTATGGGCCTCTACTTTTTCTTGATAGGCTTGGTATTAACCTATAGCTCTATAGTGTGTTGGGATAATTTGGAATCAAATTCCCTTAGGTCACTGTATTGCCAAGTAAAGATGTTGACATATTCCTTACAAAGCTCTATGAAATCATGCCTTTCAGCTTTATTACTTACCTTTCCAATCTTGAGGAGCTTGTCTTCAAAGATAAGAACTCTCTCATAGCTATCTTCATTAGTTTACATCACTAATTTATCCTTCCTCATATCCCTTCATAAAATAAAGCTTCTAGGGTGATTATCCCTTTAGGAATATTATTGGACTTTAATTAGAAAATATGCTCCCCATATCAATGCAATTTTCCTTGGTTGATGGAGGAGAACTCTACTTTTTACTATAAGAAACATGCAATCTATTTGTCATTTTCAAAGACTTGCCAATGAGATTCATTATCTATAAATGATGGTCTTGTTATCACTTATACATGTGGTTACACCTTGGTCTTTTTTAATTTATTAGGGATGTCAAAACGAGCCCCCATAGTTGTTAGTCTATTAGCATGTTGATTTTGGCCTCTTGACACTGATTAGATGTTGAAGGCCTCATAATCCTCAGGTCCCACACTCTATGTTTAGAGGACTTCATTAAGGGGTTCTTAGTGACATTCTGGCTTCTAACTTGGTGCTCAACTAATTCACTATCACCATAGACTCACAATTTCTTAATCCCTCTTTTACTAACCCATTGAAGGCCATGAATGAGAGCTTCATATTCTAGTGCATTGAAAGATAAACTAAATAATAACATATATGATGATAAGTACTTATCATTTGAAGGGGATATTAGCATAACACCTACACCCACTCTATGTTTTCTCTTTAAGCCATCAAAATACAATTTTCATACACCACTAGGATCTTCTTAAGGCCTCATGAGAGATGGCATGAGTTAGCTTTATTCATGTAAAAAGTAAACACCCTAGTCCCTTTCTTTAACACCTTCTAAGGGGTCTACTAACTAGATTTCATTCCATAGTTCATCCAAGAATATGTCTAGTACCTTTTCTGGATGGGTGTTTAGATCCTTCCCCATTGCAAACTCATCCTCATCTATGATGGTGTAATTGATGTTGAAATTATCTAGTCAATAGGGATCTATGTGGAATTGTACAATAGGCTCAGGTTTGATTGAGACTTTGGCCCCATATCTTGTTCTAAATTTGATATATGACCAATCTACTACAAGACAACTTGTTATATTTGTTATGAACTCTTTGGATAAGCATAGTGCAAAGTGAGGAGGCACATCCAAGATCAATACATATTGAGTTACTGAGACACCAAGATAAGCATATAGAGTCATATTGAGGTCCTTGATTATGTCAGATGGCTTGGTAGAAGAACCATCAAGTTGTAGTACCCCTTTGGAATGGGGCTCATATTTTAGACCAAGTTGATCAGCTATGGAGTTTGGAATTACTGAGGTACTATCCCAACTATCCACTAAGCAATTATGCACCAGAGAGTTGCCAATGATTAATGAAATATAGAAGGGTGATGCTTGACTACTTTACCTAATTTCCCTTTACTAGGCCCTTTGGCTGCATTGGTGATAACTTCATTCACCTTGCTTGGTAGCTTATCTATAGCTATTGTAACATTAATCTTGGACAAACCTTCTTGAAGAATGTCTACTTAAATAGGAATGGAGAGCGAACCCCACATTGGCACACTCATATTAGATTTCTTCATTTATTCAACAATGTTGATGGGTGAAACACCAACCTTTCCTTGTGCTTTATGAGCCACCACTATTGTTTATTGAACTTGTAAGCCTTGAGGGGCCAAGACATTTCTCTAATTTTGATGCCTTAGAACTATTGGAACATTTAGAGTGAAAATAGGTTCATTTGGCTTTGTCAGTGAAGGAGTAATGGTAGGAATCTCTTTGAAATCTTCTTAGCTACTATCCATGTTCATTATTTTAAATCTTGTATTTAGTACCATTGGTATGTAGGCTTGGCTAAAAATATATTTCTATTTGGATTCATAACACTCTTCCTACTCATAATTGACCATGGTGGCATCCAACTAGTTTGGTCTATGATTAAACATTTGACCTTGTAGAGGCTCTTTTATCTTGGTCATCATAGATACCTTTATATTTTGGGCCATGAGAGCTTGTTTTTACCAAAAATTAGTAGCTTTCTACTATTGATCATTGAAGGATTGGTTGAGGTCAATTTTTGGGATAATATGTTGACCAAAAGACTAATTCCAAGGCATGGTTCCCTCTACTTCTTGAGCCACATTATTTTTAACTGGTACTAAGGTGTTAGAAGTACTAGCAAGATTAGGATTATAATTATTCTACCTATTATACCATGCTACCCCTGTCCTTGGTTTTGACCTTGGCCTTGGTATTCGTAGTTCCCTTTGTATAGTGGCCTATTTTCTTGAAAGGCTTGCTACTGATGTTGATATGAACCTTGATAAGGCCTATTGAAATCTTAATACCTCTTAACATTTACTAGCTCATTTCCCAAAGAATGAAACATGATTTTAATCTCTTGGAAGTTTTTTGGTCTTGGGAGTCACTAGATCCACTAGTGAAGGCTTTCTCTTGTTTTGGTGGAAGTATTGTAGTAATTGTTTGTGTAGGAGGAATGACATCTAGTGGAGGGATAACAATAGGAGGTGGTCTAATTTTAGGAAATAATGCCATTAGTGTTCTAGATGTAAGCTTTCCAGCTTGAACCAACAATTTTTGGTCCCATTTCATCATTAAAACTATTGACCCTTTATCTATATTAGGTATGTAAGACCTATTTTCCCCCTATGGAGCCTTAATGGTGATGTTTGATCTCATGATGTCCATCTGGTTTAGCTTGAACTAAGCTTGAGCCAAGTTATTTGGTTATTACCTTGACCAAGTTTAAAATGCCTTATCAACTTTCATTGAAATGTCATGGGCTCACCCTTTAATTATTGTCTATTGGCCATGACTTGAACTATTGATATTTTGACCTTTTTTCTCACTATCAATCTTGATTTGTATGATCGAGTAAGAGCTATCAATCTTACCCTTGACTTGTCAACTCTATCCAAGATGGTGACACATGTTAATTGCACATTAGTTCTTAGGATTCACTATCAATTTTCAACCTCACATACTTGTGCTATGTGTCAACCTCTCGATATCCTTAACTTTTTGACTCATCTCACACTATAAGATCAAGATGTATGATGCAATGTAAACAATTAGATTTATTGGGACCCACTATTTGAACTCTAATAGCTACTTCAAAAGCTTAAAATTGATGATCGTGCTCTTATCAAATGGATTTCACACTACCATCATCGACATTTGTACAATCATCAATTTTAAGCTCAGAATTATTATTTTTAAAATTGACATTTGTGTGGATGTCTAACTCTACAATTTTAAATTTGAAGCTCTATAACTTGAGAGGGAACTCACATGAGCATGAAATGTGTAGAGAATGTTCCTAGCCTTAAGAACTACATGGTTATACAATATCTTGGCTGGTGATTCTTTTTTAGTGGACTTATAAAATACATGAGTAAACTAGTCCATTTGTTCTTGCATGATGTATTAGTGATGGTCTGGCTCACTTAGGCTTATGATTGACCTTTTACATGAATTTTTAAGGCTCGAAAGAGCTCCTGGGGCTTGTGAAAAACCTATTTCAATCTCCTAAATGTTATGACCACTATGGAGATCTATTTTCCTAAATTTGGACAAACTACACTTTAAGTGAACTTAAAGTGTTTTAAAAACTTTTCAAGCTACATGATCTCTTTGGTCCACTCATTCCATCTAGAACACTTGTTCCTCTGCTCATCCATTAGCAACTTGATTTATCTAGGCACAAGCTTGGTATGTGGGCCAAAAATGGCTAACATTTATAATCACTAATATTTCTCAAAAATATTCATTTTGAGATGTAATGCTTCATAGTATATGTGATGGGAGAGTAAATCATGCAATAAATATTACATATCTCATTTGAGAATTTCCAACTCAAAGGTAATAATTTTTTAGTGCCTATTTAATAAAATGAAATGATGGTCATCCTTAATTTAGTAAAATAATGACCATACTTAATGGGAAGAAACTTTAAAGTGATGATAGATCTTGATCATCAAAAATAATTATTATAATTTTTTCTTTCATTCAAATAAAAACATGCATCAAAAATATTGGGAGATGACTTTGAGATTGTTTTGAATAAAGGAAAATATATTTTCTAGGTTGATGAATTATCGAGGACATATGATTCCATCGATAAAATGTAGGGAACCATGTTCATATTAAAAGACAAATAGGTAGATGGAACAAGATTAGAGTGGGAAAATTATGTAATTACATAGGATCTTATTGAAATGGTCTAACAAGATTTGAGCATTTTAGGTATTATTTTTTGGTACGATGATAGGTTGCACCTATGTAAAAATTCAAATATTTGATATAAGTTAAATACAAAATTCATGTTTATTTGGTAGCTAGGAAGTCAGGATTATTGAAAAATTATCATAGATTCAAGAAGGGTTTATTTTTGGAAGTGATTAAAATGGAATTCCAAAAAAATATTAAAAATATATATAGTGTACTAGTAAAACAAAGGGGAGAAAATAAGGACATCAGATCTATTTCAAATTATATCTATTATTATCTATATTTTGGATGAGGATTTATTGTATTTCATCATAGGTATAAAAACATTTTAAGTTAAAAATGTGATCATGGTTGTTGGTGATAGACTCACCAAATATGAACATTTTTGGGAATTATTACATTCATTTGTAATAAGTAAATTAGCAATAATATTTATAGATATAATTTAGAAGCTCCATGGGACCCTAATAATTATAATGTTGATGTCAATTTATAACCCACCTTAACATACTAATGTGAATATTCCCTCTAATTTTAGGATTATGATATGTAACCCATGGTAGGATTTGAAGGTTGAAGTTTTAGGATAAGCAAGTCATGGAATAATGTGATTGAGAGTTGTGGTTATTCATTTAAGAAAAGACTTCCATCTAATAAAATTCACCTAATGATTTAAAAAAAAAAAAAAATTAACGTAAGCATGGATATTCATAATTATTCATATTGTATAAGATTGATTTCTGATAGAATACACATGGAAAAAATGGAAGAGGATGTAGGGTGAAAAATAAGTTTCAAATGTCCTACTTAGATGATTTTTTAAGAAAACACTTTTCGATATTCAATTTAGGTTAGCCAATTTTTATCAAATTTAACATGTAATAAAATTCAAATAAACAAAATAGAGAGTATAATGATTAATCAATTGTAAATTAATTCACATAAGATTATTTTATAGGATAAATTAGCTATAATGAATTTTATAATATCAATTTTGTCCACATTGATTTGAACTAAAATAAAAAAAATAGAATAAATAGTTAAATTAGTTAATCACTCAATCTAACTAATTAATAATGAAATAGATAAAAATCCTTTATTTATCACTTTAAACTAAAATATCTATAATATTGATTTGAATACGAGAATATAGAAACACTTCAAAAAAAAATAGATTTTTTTTTGTTATGCTTGCAAGGTCTCCAAAATTGTTTATCCTTTAAAAAAATGATACATAATAAATTTATATACTATATAGGAATAAAATCATTAAAAAAAAATCATGTGAAATAAAATCATTTTTATAGAAATATATCATACATCTAAAAGCATGCAAAATGAATACTACTTTAAAATAAGAAGGCTCAAAATAGCCATATAATTTGTCAATCACAGGGATTTATCCCTAGTTATTAAATTAGTTGTTTGTTATATTCATAATTCTTGAACACATGTTTGATAATCCTCATCTATTTTGGAATATTTATGATTCATGTAATAAATAGTTTTCTATTATTTTTATCAAAAATGCATGATTAGTCAATGCACTTTGAACTATATATTTTATCATAGTGCCCATTCCTACTTTATATGTATCATAAGTGATAATATTAAAGATGGTTCGTCCTACACTCTAATTTTATTCTTGCATATATATTTTTTAATTATAAATAATAGTACTTGATTGTGTGTAAACTATGTAAGAGGCAAGATCTCATCATCTAGAAAATAATGAAGGAAAGTTGGTTTCACTGAAAAATATCAAAATTGAGAGGCATATTCATTTACTTTATTTATTATAATCTCTATTAATCTTCACGTTTAATCTAAAAGATCCATCATATGAACCAAAAAAATATATAAAATATTTACATCAAATATGATCATTAATGGGAGACCTAGGAACATGCATTTTCTAATGATTATGGCTATACTACCCATTTTAGTTTCCATTTGACACATATATTCAATGTATTCTTTCACTTTATATTGGAATACACTAGTTTTAAATTTAGCTTTACAAATTGTTTTATTAATTAAAGTATAAAATAAAGATCATTTTATATTATGCCAATCATTCTTGCATGGAAAATAGTCTTTGCTTGGGTCTCAATCATTCTTAATTTGTATTTCATCCCATGAGCAACCTTCTTAGTGTGATCATAAATTAAATTTATAACTAATTCAGGGTCCTCCATAAACTCTTAATTAGTATACATTTCCCCCTTTATTAAGGTAATAGAAATAATTCATCTTTTAGCTTGAGATGCATTGAAAATCCATCCTAAATCAATCTCTTTGTTATTATTATATTCATCTTCCATATACAGTTAAATAAATTCAACCTTAATTTGTGATCTTCATAATATATCAACTATAAAATTTAATCTTTATCTACTCCTAGAACTTAAATCCAATCATCTTGAGAGTGACAACATTGCTCTAGGGTTTTAATGAGTGTAAATGGTGTAAACATTATTTCAAATCTAAATGGATGAGAATCTAGTTGTGTAAGTAAGGTGTAATTTTTTTTTGTAAAGTATGAAGTGAAACACCGATTAATCTACTATTTCACCTTTCATGAAGGTTAAAGTTAAATTATACCAATCTAATGTTAGAGAACTATGACTAAAAATTAGTTCTAAAGTGTCTAAAAGGTATTTTATAGGTTAAGAAACTATTTGAGACTTAACCAAACTCTTGGGATCAACTAAGTTTCTTTCCAAATAATAAAATAGTTTTAAAAATGAGGAATTTCTAATGAAGCTATCATGATTATTAATAAATTTTCCAAGATAATATTTGATTAATAAAACATATCAAAGTTTCACTAAATGTCATTAATTGTGTCTGACATAAAAAACCTATTGAAGATTTAATACATTTAAGGATTAAATATTCTCATGTTTAATAAATAATCATAAGTTCTTTTTATAAAAAATTATATTCTTGCATTTCATCCTTATTAATCTACTAAAATAACATGAAAGAATTACACAAAAGAACAAAAAGAAGCAAATAAACAATAAACACTAATCTTAAAATAAAAATAAGAATATTTAAAGAAAATAAATTTCATTACTTAATCTAAAATCAATAAAAAAGTAATGAAAAAGAGAATAATCAGGAGTTAGATATTTAAAGTAAGGAGAATAATATGCAATTATTAACCAAAAGAGTAAAATTTTGAGAGTAAAAAAAGATTTAGTCAAATTATAATATAAAAAGTAAATTTGATTGAGAAATCATGAATATCATACCTAATTAGCAATAATTTGTGAGAAAATAAAGTTACAAATAATAAAAACTCGACAATCTATTGTACAATGTAAAAAAATTCTCCATTGTTTAGGAAAAGTAAAGATATGATCTATGCATATTATTGTATAATTATCAATTCATAAAATGAATATTAATCTTGGCCATGTTTAGACAATTAGTTTATAAATCAAATAATTGACTTGCATATAATTGACAATACCAAACACGATACTTCATCATTGGAGACTGTGTTATTTCCTCTTCCTCCAAGTAATACTTATCTTAGATATTAATGAGAAAATATAAAAAAATATGAAAATTGAAATTAATATATGTATTACCTATGTAAGTTACTCACTTCTACATGATGTCCTTCAATTACTTTTAAATCCTTCACTTTAGAAGTTAGTTGTACTTTAAGTTATAACTATTTTTTTGTTAATTTAAAATAAAGCTAAGTTATATTATTAGAAGTTAACAATTTAATATTGGGATTTTAAATAATATGTTGATAAATTTAAATTATTATGACTTTAAATCTTATTTAATAGACCATAAATAAAGTTTCTCTAACAAGTTTTCGGTGTGACTTATACCAACTTTATTAGTCATTAATATAAGTTTTTATATGACTAATATGTAAGTAATAAACCCTTAAATTCAAATTTAAATTTATCAAACTTATTCTTAAATAAATGATAAATCATAATTAGCCAACATGGAATTATACAAAATAAGCAACTATAACCAATATATGGAATTATTTTAAAACTAAATTTTTTTATTTCAATTTCATGACTCTAAATTGAAACACAAAACCATTCACTAAAAATGAGCTAGTGCGTACCTCTTTCATTATGATACTACAAACAACTTTAGTTTTTTTAATAAAACCATAGAAAGTGATAATAAATCTATTTAGCATCATGAATGTTTAAAAAAATATTCTAAATCTATAAATGATGTCAAAACAAACATGTAAAATTGAAAAGAAGTCAGGGAGTTCTAAGAAAAGCAAATGGAAGCATTTGCCTTGTGCAAATAATATTTCTAACACAACCAAATGACCAAGTGAAAATGAAATTTAATTCATATACCTCATTTCCAAAGTAACATTTAATTTGAGATTAGAGATTAGGTGGATCATTCAATGTTTGGCACATATGTGTTATGCAAAAATGGAGGGGACTACATTTTTTAATGTTTTTTTTTAATATATAATTATTCACCAAATTTCTCATAAATTATATCAACATTACCAAATTTATATCTATTTATGTCAACTATCATTAAGATTTATACCCAAAATGTTTTCTTATAGCTAAATAGCTTTCCAAATTAAGTGACATAACCAGAATATCTCATCAATAATTCTATCAATCCTTTGAATTTTATATGCACATAAAAATGAAACTGAAATATTATTTCAATTCTGAACATGACTACAATTTTATATACATTCAAAGTCCCTTGATATGTATTAGAATAATTTTGAAATTAATCCCTTTTCATATAAATAAACTTAGTTAATTTTGAATATCTAGTTTAGGACTATGTACCAACATGAATATTTTCACATGACTATATTCAATAAAAATGTAATAAGTACAACTATAGCTAAAAAAATTCAATATACCATAGATAGATACTCATATTTTATAATAGATTGAGGTTCTTAAGATTAAAATATTGGGGTTTAATATCATAATTAGTAGGATTTTAATAAAATTAAAAACCCTTAATACACATAACTAATGTTCAAGTTATGCATTAAATGAAAGTGAAACAAAATTATGACTTAGATAAGACATGATAAAAGCTCATAAAACTATTAAAATGATGGAAAACTCACTTGAGAGGAGTATATCACATTCACATGATAAAAATGTTTATTATTGTTATTTTGTTATCAAATATATTACAAGATGTGACTTTACCTAAGTCTAATCACATGCATTATTTTTCAAATTATCATTGTTAAAAGAGCAAAAGTATGAAAATTGATTCATGTGAGAACTACATTGAATGAAATATAATCTAGTATTCCACATACTTTATGATCAAACATGTTCTATGTTGTGTTATCCTTGAAATTAGCAGGCTCAATTCATTGGATAACCCCTACAAAACTTGTCCGTTTCGTAGCTCATTATCTCTAATCATGCAAAACAAGGTAAATCTCTACCTCTTTGCATTTTTTTTCCAAAGAAAATTGATCTTTTGAGGGAATTTTGCATCTTGTGAAGTTTGGAGAGTTTTATCCAAACTACACTTTGTTTCTCTTTATGTTGTATCAGAGAATTTTTCTGACCTTGCATGTGTTTTGTGCAAAGTCAAAGATTTTTTTCAATTTTGCATATGTTAAGTCATAGATTTTTTTTGATTTTGCATATGTAATGGCAGAGAACTTTTCTAACTTTGCACGTGCATGAGTGTTATTTTTATCTAAATTTGGACATGAAAATTCAAAAAAATTCACCACTCCTACATGCGGGCCCACCATTACTCTAGTAATTAATACATATTAATTACCCTTCATATATATATATATAACCACTGTAATTTTTATTTTTACCATAGTCTTTTATCTCTCTTCATCATTTTTGAGCTCATGTGCATCCCTCCTCATTGTTTTCAAATTCACTTGTTCCCTTCATTTTTCATCAATCAATACAGCTCATCTGTAGATTCTTCCTCATTAGATTTTTGGTTAGTTATTTATTTTATAATTTCATGATTCTTTTTTTAGTTTTAGCTTTCATTATCCCTTTTTTGTTTCTTTGTGGTTGTTCTAGATCTATCTTATTTTTATGAGACAAACTAAACGTTAGGGGGCAAGTCAAATATTTTTCCCCAATGTGCACCCTAAAATCCAATCACGTCAAATCTATGCTCCTTAGAGAATATTTTTTGAGTTGCACATTTCTATTCACTCGATGGTGCATTTAGAAGAATTTTCTCAGAAGTGCAGATTGAATTTTTTCCATGTACTTCAGAGAATTTTCTCCAAAGTGCACATCACTCGATGCACTTCAAAGAAAATTTTTCAAAGTGCATACTGATAATTCCCTAGTGTACTTCAGATATTTTTCTCTAAAGTACACATAACTAGGTGCACTTCAAAGAAAATTATCTAAAGTGCATGTAACCTAGTCTTATTGGAGTCGTTGCCAGAACCTGGATAATGTGAATGCAATGGAGATGTGATCATATGAGATGAAGCAAGTGCACACCACATAGATGCTAAAGCAATTTGAAATTATACAAGAAGATAAATTACACAAGACAAATAGGAGAAAATCCAATATCTAATTAACATGAGATGGCCAAAGTGAAGAATACATAGAGGAGAGTACGTAAGTAACTCCTCCACAAAAGGTGGCCAAGGCAATAGACTGTAACTCCTCCATGAAAGGTGGTGACAAGGTGCTAATAATAGAGAAGTAACTCCCATAAAGGAGTACTTATGACACCTATGACACATCTATGACACACATCTCCACATAAGCTAGCCTATCCCATGAATGTAGGAAAACTCCATGTAAGCACAAATATATAATTTCCCTAATCAAATAATAGGGAAAAATAAAAACCTTCACAAATACCCCCCATAAACGTAGCTTAGGTGGGCAATGTGGAAATATAAAATGGGTCTCAGCAACTAGGCCTGATGAGGTACCCATGTACAAATGCAATCTCCCATAAGATAGAGAAAAGGAGAAAACCTATAGGAAAAAACTCCTCCAAAAGAGAGACATAAAAGAAATGAAGAGGCTAGTGCCCCCCCACGAAGATGATATTGCTGTAGATGTGGACCGCACCCCCAATAAGAGCTTGTAGATGAATGAACTTGCTCTCAATGAAAGGTTTGGTGAAGATGTCTGCAACTTGCTCTGAAGACTAGCAAAATATCAAGTCAATGACCTAACTACAAATAAGCTCCCAAATGAAATGCATGTGAATATCTATGTGCTTGGTTTGCTGGTGCTAAACTAGATTCTTGCAAATCTAAATGGTACTTTGGTTGTCACAATAAATGATGGTGGGCTGCCTGATAGGAATGCCAAACTCAAAAAAAATCCCCTGAAGCCAAATAACCTTAGTAGCTGCAGTAACATCTCCCCTATACTCTACCTCTATGGATGATATAGCAATAGCATTTTGCTTCTTGCTAGACCAACTAATAGGACCAAAACCTAGAGAGAAATTGTAACCAAAAGTGGACATGCGAGTCTGTGAATCGCCAGCCTAGTCTGAATCTATATATCCAACCAAGTCAACCTTTATGCCAAATCTATAATGAATCTCGTATCTATGTGAACCTTGTATGTAATGCAAGATCCTCTTAGTTACTTTCCAATGTAGCTCATGAGGTTCTTGCATAAATCTGGAGATAAGTCCCACCGTATATGATATGTTGGGCCTGGTGTGAGTCAAGTAGACGAGACTACCAACAAGTTATCTATACCAAGTGGCATCAACCAATGGTGAAGAATAGTTAGCCTCAAGCTTGACTCCTGATAGAAAGGGAGTCAGAGATGGCTTGCAATCAGCCATGTGAAATCAAGCCAATAATTCAAGAGCATATTTAGGCTGTGCAAGAGAAATCCATGAATATGACTGTGAGATCTCGATGCCAAGGAAGTAATGCAACAAACCCAAGTTTGTCATGTCAAATCTATCCTGAAGAGATGCCTTCACCATTGTAATAGCTGATGAAGAACTCTTGGTGATCAAAAGGTCATCAACATATAGAACCAAAATTAGGAGTGAATCATCCTACCATAAGAAGTAGACATTGGGGTCAAAATGGCACCTAGTGAAACCCACTGTGAGAAGGAAGGAATCCATCTTGGCATACCAAGCTCGAGGGGCCTATTTAAGGCCATAGATAGATTTCCTAAGTTTGCATACTAAGGAAGAATCCTAAACAAATCCTGGTGGCTGCTCCATGTAGATCTCCTCTTCAAGGTCTCCATGAAGAAAGGCACTCTTCACATCCATCTAGTGCACATCCCAACCATGTGTTGCGGCAATAGCCAAGGTGAGTCAGATAGAAGTCATCTTTGCAATGGGTGAAAAGGTCTTTGAGTAGTCAATGCCTACCACTTGTGAGAAACCCTTGGCAGCCAATTATGCCTTGTACTTATCCATCAACCCATCTACTACAAACTTGGTCTGATATATCCACCTACATCAAACCATCTTTCTTCCCTTAGGAAGTGAAGTCAAATTCCAAGTGTGATTTTTGATTAAGGAAGAATATTCTTCCTCCATAGCACTATCCCACTCAGGTACCCCTGATGCCTCTCAAAAAGTCTATGGATCTAAAACTAAAGCAAAGAAGGCATGTGGATCTCTCTGAAAATCCCCCTAGTACATCTATCATCTATGGGATCTCCTACCCAAGTGCCATCACTCTTAAGTGTCTATCTGGTCCAAAGTGGCCTAAAAGTGGGTGAGTCAGGTGCTAACTCCTCATCCTATGATTGACTAGAGGTGGATGACTCTACATCACTATCCTTGCTGTCTAAACTCAAAGAAGAAGAAGATGTCTTTGACTCAAGAACCTGCTGTGGCTGATCTAAATCTGATGAGGAATCATCATGAAGAAGTAGATCCGATGAGGGAGAAGAAGTGCCAAGTGTTAAGTTTTTAGGACTCTCCTGAAAGTGGACACTTCTCTCAATGAACAACTTATGAGTGACTAGATCTAGAAGATGATACCCCTTAATACCATCCAGATATCATACAAAGATGCAAGGCTTAGACTAACATTCCATAGCTTTGTGTTTCTTATTCGGTATGCAAGCTATGGCTAGGGATCTAAAAACCCTAAGGTGTTCAACATCAGGTCTCCTTTTATGCCAAGCTTCAAAGGGTGTTATCCCTTTCAAAGCTTTGTGAGGAACCTATTTTGAATGTAGCAAGCACAATTGATGGTTTCAGCCTAGTACTATGGTACTAAGGATTTGGAGTGAATCATAACACTACCCATCTCTTTTAAGAACCTATTTTTGCATTCTACAATCCCATTCTATGAAGGACTATAAGTGACTGTGCGCTACAAATCCATCCCCTCTATGGTGAAAAATTGCTCAAACTTGTTGCTAACATACTCCCCTCCATTATTAGTTTGAAAAATCTTGATGGATTTCTCACTCTATTTCTCAACAAGAGCCTTAAAGTCTAAATTTTTTTTAAACACTTCAAACTTTTGTTTGAGAAAATATATCCAAGTGTACCTAGAGAAATCATCAATGAAAGTGAGGATGTACTTGGCCCTTATGAAAGATGGTTTGGGAAAGGGTCCCGATACATCACTATGGACTAACTCCAAAGGTTGTGAAGCCCTCCAAGCTTTACCTTTGTCAAATTTTTCTTTGAGATGCTTCCTAAGGGAGCACCCCTCGCAAAGTCCTTTTGAGAATTGGACACGAGGCAAGCCAATGACCATGTCATGTTTGCAAAGTTGCTCAAGGTAGCGGTAGTTAAGGTGGCCAAACTGCTCATGCCATAATTTGCTAACTCCATCTGAATGAGTCAATAATGTTGTTGGAGAAGAATCAAGTACAAAATTTGAGAAGGTGTATAACCTTGCTTGGTGATCTGTTCTACCCACTGCCATTGTAGTATCATTATGCAACTCCCTGATAGCCACTGAATCTGGTGAAAACTCAACTCTCATGCCCTGACCAATGTGAGTGATTTGGTACACTGATAGGAGATTGGTTGAAAGAGAAGGAACACTTAGAACATTATTGAATCTTCCTCCTTCCATTTCAACTGACCCTCTCCCTACAACAGAAACTGATGTGTCATCATCCAAACTAATTGAAGTCATGCTACAAGGCTCTAAAGATGAAAACTCAACTAGTGAAGAGCCCATGTGGTGAGAAAAACCCAAATCAATGACCCATGATGTTGTAGAAGCTGCAGTAGCTACAAGGGCCTTGCCCTTTTCTTTCTCCTTACCCTTGCCTTTTGCCTTGGTAGAATCTCAAGTAGATGAATTCTACTTGATGGACTCTGGAACACCTATGTTGTGCTTCTCTAGAAGATGAGTTAGGTGATCTATTTGTTTCTTCATGCATTTGTGTTCATCATGCCCTGTCTTTTTACAATAGGCACACATAACGTTTTCCTTCTTAGGTTTAGCATTGGAGGATGAAGACTCAGTGTTGTTTTTGGCAGGAATGTTGTTTTCTTTTTTCTTCTCCTGCTCCTTGTTCTTTTTCTTCTTCTCCTTTGTTGAAGTCTTATCCTTACCATTTCCAGCTATCAAATCTTGTGGTTGAGTAGACTTCATTATTACCATTTGAATTAGCTTATCTTTCTCCCTAGTCAAGTCGGCAATGAATGAATCCAAAGAAGGCATTTTCGATGTAGTGCCAAGGGCACTTTTTGTGGCATGGAAAGTGGAGACAAAGACTGAATAGCTTGGACCCAACTTTGCGAGAATAGAAATGATGAGTTGATCATCTTTTTTCTCTATCCCACATTCTTTCAATTACAATCTAAGGGCCTTAAACTTAGTGAAGAAGTCCTATAGGGTGCCAATGTTTCTAGGACTTAGACTTATGAGTTCGTATTCGAGCTCATGACCTCTCATCTCATCAAGCTTCCCAAATAAGAGTTTTAAGGTGTCCCATATGTCTTTGGGAGTCTTGGCAATTTCTAAATAGAAGAGAAGTTCTGGAGACATGGACAAGCTCAGTAATCCATAGGCTTCATCACTACAGTTGTACCACTTGACCTTTTTAGCATCAGTGCTAGGTTCTACTTCAGTACCCATGGTGATCCTATACAACCCTTTGCTTCTAAGAATGAGTGACATTTTAACCTTCCATTCATGATATTTGAAGGGTGTTAGGGGTTTAAGTTGAAAATAATCTATTTTAAGTTGAATTTAGGTGAAGTTGTGTTGATTGTAAGTTGTAAATTTATGCAAAAAGGAGAATGAAAGCAAAGATTTACAAGTTGTGAAAAGCAAACACACCCCCTTGAAATGTTGAGCCCCCCAAAATATGCAAGTGCATGCTCAAAAGACATCGGGCTCAGCTGATAATGCATCTTAGAGCAATCAGTATAAGACTTTAAGAAAATAGGATGTCAGACTCAGCTGAAAATGCATCCCAGGAGACTCAAATTTTAGGCACTTTATAAAATAGTGAATTTTTAACAAATAACAAGCCTACACTATGGAGAATTGAAATATAAACACTTTTGAAAAAAATGGCACCCGAATCTGAGCTACCATTTGCAAGATATTAAAGATCCAATTTTTTCGTAAACTAGTGTTTTTGCAAAAAAAGCACTAAAACATTAAAAAAATACCTGTTTAGAGAGAGAAAGTGGCCTTCCAACCATTCATTAGACTCGGCACAGAGCGAGGGATCCAAAGGAGGTCTTTTTGAGGGGGAATCGGCCTCCTACCAACCCAGGCCTCACCCTTCGTCTTCGACAGGCGAAGATACAAGTTTGAATCTAAACCCCTAAATTATCAAATTGTCTAAAAAACTTAATATTCAGTCAAATTGACTGATTTTTTTTAACAAGTCAATTTTAACTGAAAATAATAAAGTAAGAGACAAAATGAAATGGAAGGCCAAGTATATAATGGCCCACATGGGACGCCAAGCAAGGAAGGGGCGCCATTTTCAAAAAAAATAGTTCTGATTTTGCTGGTCAGAAAAAAGATATTGAAATTTCAGACCTCAATGCACAGTAGCAAGTGGCAATCATAGAAGAGACAAGTTTTAATTTCAACGCACAACAGGAAAGAGACAAAATTTTAATTTCAATGCACAACAGGTCTGGTAGAATTTTCTCACCAAAATAAGGGTGCACTTCTAATTTCCTGACAACAAAAAAATTGCAGGCAATGTTTGAAGGAGAAGATGGCACAGCCAAAGCAAAGTGCAAGTTAGCCCCTGCAACCAATGGTGTGAAGAAGCCTCATCGATTCAACCTGCAACCGTTGCTTTGCATGAGATCCGAAAAGCTACCCTTCCAACGTCCAAGAAAAAAAACTAGATTTGTAGAGATCTTTTTCCTGCAGAATGACCAGAAAAAAATTCCATTGCCTTGCTGAAGCCACAACATATCTATACAAGATGTCTCAGCAAATTTTAACTCAGATATCTAAAGGGAGATCTGAATGAAACTCAACAAAAGTAATTTTTTTTAACAAATTTTCGTATGGATTTGCGTGAGTTTTCAAAAAACTCTACCAAAACTCTCAAATACAACCGAGTTGAAAAAAACTACTAAGAAAGCAAAGTAAGAATTTTAGAATAAACTACTAGCATAACTAGACACATGATTACCAGGGTGGCTCTGATACCATATCGGAGTTGTTGCCAGAATCTAGATAATGCGAATGCAATGGAGACGTAATCACATGAGATGAAGCAAGTGCACACCACATAAATGCTAAAGCAATTTGAAATTATACAAGAAGATAAATTGCACAAGATAGATAGGAGAAAATAAAATATCTGATTAACATGAGATGGCCAAAGTGAAGAATACATATAGGAGAGTATGTAACTCCTTCACAAAAAGTGGTCAAGGCACCCCAAGAATACACTGTAACTTCTTCATGAAAGGTGGTGACAAGGTGCTAAGAATAGAGAAGTAACTCCCATAAAAGAGTTACTTATGACATTCTTATGACACCTATGACACATCTATGACACACATCTCCACATAAGCTAGCCTATCCCATGAATGTAGGAAAACTCCATGTAAGCACAAATATATACTTTCTCTAATTAAATAACTAGGAAAAATAAAAACCTACACTAATAAGTCTCTCTTGTGTAGTTCAGAGAATTATCTCTGAACTACACCTAGCCTTTTCCCCTATGGTTCAGAGAAAATTCTATGAATTACACCAAAGTGATCTATTCATCATGTAGTTTAGAGAATTTTCTATGAACTACATGTTTCCCAAAAATGATGAAAAATGCTAACTCTAGATAATTAAATTTCTTACTTACAGTCATACGATCAATGCCAAACATCTCTCTAAAAAAGAAGACAATGAAGTACAAGTATTTGGGTGTTTTCTCATTATTTGAAGTTGATTCAAATGTGGATCAAATTGGAGATACAAAAATTGGTCATGTAGATATGGATGAATTTTTATAGAGATTGGGAAGAGAACCCATTGCACCTCATATGTAGCTAGTACTTAATAGTGGAATCCATTTGCCTAATGCATTTCTAGTATCAGCACATGATTCTAAATTCATCTTGACCATGATAACACACTTTGATAAGGAAAGCAAATCAGTCAAGGATTTAGAGGGTAAGGTGATCATTCACCTCAATGAAGAACATTTTGATAAATTTTTTCACCTTTATGAGATTGAAGAATATTTTGATTAAACTATGGAGTTAGCTCAATAATGCTATGATAGAGATCTTGAGAAGTGTAAAAAGCATATCAATACCAAATGGCTCAAGACTCCTCAACCCACCATTGCTAGATGGCCCAAGTATTTATATTGTAGTGACTTTCTCAAGGAGATAGGGGATTTGATTACTCTCCTTAGTAGAGTGAAAGGGTTGTATGCTTCAATTTTTTTTAAAATAATAGATATATCAATATATTTTGGTTATTAAAAGAAATAAGGGATATTTTGGGGTAAACAAATTGATGATGCTATTTATCTTCAACTCTCTGATGTAGATTCTTCACTCAAGTTTTATATGACTTCATGTCTTGTGTATATTTCAGCAAGTATGAAGTCTTTCTTGAGTCTAAATTCCATCGGTGAAAGGAAAAATGTTCCTTTAAATGAGTATTATCCATAGATAACTCTAAAATAAATTATCAATCATTACAAGAGAGTTAATGATGCTTTATTCTATACATTCATCTACACTCTTGACAAAAAAACTTGAATAGAATAAATTTTCAGACTAGGCATGGGTAGAGGTTAATAGGGTTGGATGTATTTTTTTATAATTCCCAACTTGTACATATATCAAGGTAGAAGGAGTTGATGAACAACCTTACATGCTACCTAGATACCCAAGTGATAAACTAATACTAATGGAAATGTGTAGACAAGTGATGAACATGCATAAAAAATAATTAGATGCTCATAAGAGAGGTTTCAAATTTCCAATTAGTATTGGTTGGTACATAATTTACACTACTCTAAAGGCTAAGACTATGTAAATTAAGATGCAGTGGATTACGATTAAAAAATTCAAAAGTAAAGAAAAATTTGATTACAGAATGATGGAGAGGCTCAAGAGTAATATCACTCATGTACATAAAATTGAAGATATTTGGGTAGAATGTAGAACTGATGAAGATATAAGGATACTTGATTATAGTCTCCTTACTATTGATCAAATTGTCAATTTGCAATTGGAAAATACTCCTAGGGATTTGATAGATGATGGTAATGTATTGGATCCATCATATGAGGAAAATAAAGTGGCTTCAACTCCTCTCCCTTTTATCCAATGGTCAGTTAAAGAATCCACCTCTATTAGAGATAGATTTCAACCTATTCTTGCAAGAGCCAATGCTTGGTTGGAATCTAAAGGAATTAAGTTGAAACATTTTAAGACTAGTTCTGAGGAGGAGTATGATGAATAAACTACTAAGAAATGAGAGGATCTGAGAACCAAAAATAAAGAAGAGTCTTCTACTTTTAGACAAAAAGCAAAATTTGTTTTTGTTAGTAAAGGAAAGAAGAAAGGCAAAGAAGTAAGTGTCAAGGAAAGTGCTCAAGTGAATAAAAATATGTCCTAGTCACAAGTGAGGCACCACCTCAATCAACAATGTCAAAAGTGTCTAGACCAGTGTTTGGACAGCCTATACAAGTAGAGACTACTCAATCCGAGGTTTATTTGGCTAAAACTTCTCAAGCCATAGTTTCATAGGTAACATTTTCCATAGTTCCTCTCATGAGTACCACTATACAAGTTGATCCTATTCCTTCTCAAGATGTTCTTTCATCTCCATCTTCACCTCCTACTGCCACATTTTTTCAAGTTGCTTTGCCAGATACATTAGACAAAGTTTTTGATTCTTTGTCAAATTTACCTAGTCTTTCAAAGTCGTTGTGATCCCCAACTAATTTATATTTCACCCAACAAGATATGGACAAATTTATGTTTATACCTTCCTCAAAGATAATAACTTAGGTTCCTACCACTCTAGTATCCAAAATGTCTATAGGAAATAAAGTGGTGGTCTCTCCAATATAAATTCCACCTATTATTACTACAATCCCATTGGTGTCAACCCCATTACTAGATACCTCCATCACATTGCCTTCCATTTTGCTTACTTCACAATCCATTATCCCTCCCCAAGTTTCTTAAGCTTTAACATCCTCTATCCATGGAGATCCATATCCTCTTACTCATTGGATGGCATAAAAAACACTTAAGAAGAAGAAATGAGTAGTGGCTCAGGAAGATTTTGATTTTGGTCAACTTGTGCCAATAAAGCCCAAAATAACAAAGAAGGCCAAAACTAAGTCAAGGGTAATTTTTTAATATGGGCATACATATGTTGAAGTTATAGTGCCTCCCAAAGATAGAAATATTAAGGATCTTCAAGAATCTAAATATGTAGTGGGATGAATAGATCTAGGGAATTAAACTCATGAAGGTGCAAAGGAAGATTTATAAGTAACAATGGCTTCCTTGATCGAGAGATATGATAAGGAAAAAAAGGTCAAATATCAACTCAAAGTATAAGTAGAATAGCTAAATTTTACTTTACTAAAAATGCCCCAACCTTATGAGTTCGTTGATCCTATTGTACATGAAAATACTAAAAGAGCTGTTCAACTTGCAAAAAAAATTGGATCTCAGGGTCATGAAGTCAATGACTAGATTGAGAGATTAATAAAACAAGGTACTCAAAGGTTGCATTCTACCATTGGATTTTTGAAAATATTGAGTGAAATGAAAATAGAAATTCAGAAAAAAATTAGAGCACTAACTCAAGATTTGGAGTTGACTGAAAAGGATATTGATACATGGACTCAACTTCACAAATTCAAATTAGAGCTTTTGGTTGAGCAAAAGGTCATTCTAAATCAAAAAATGTTCATTGAATATAGGGAAGCTATGAAGAATAAAAGAGAAGTTCTTGATAATATAATTAAGGATCTTGAAGAAGATAAATATATGTGTGATAATAAGATGTTAGATCTTGCAGCGAAATTTATAAAACTCCCTTGTCAAGTTAAAAATGATTCTTAGGAAATTCTTTTTATGGAGACTGTTGTTCAAGAATTTACATCTTTGATCCAAACAAAGACAAAAATAGGTACTTTCACATTGGAATCCATAGACAAATTAATTAAATTTCAAGTCATTTTGGATAAACTACAAAAAATCATGGACAAGATTAAGGATATACTAGTCAACTTTGAAGATTTTATCATAAGGGTACTTGCCATCTCCAAGAGTACATATGGCCCAGATAATGATGAAGTCCAAGATATATTAAAGAGATATGAGGAATTTTTAGAAAATACTAAAAAGTAAGAAATTCCTGTGTCTAAGGACACTTAGTCTATTTTTGTAATTTTCCATATGTAGTTTTATTCAATGTAAATTACACATAGGAAAAGTACATAGTCCTAAGTTGAATAGGACTTTGTCAATGAATAAGTTAATTTATTTATGTTTTTCCTATATTTGTTCATAGCTGCTCTCTATAAATAGGACGATGCTCTTTGTAGAAAGGATCACCAATTGTTGTAGAGGGGAAATACTACTGAATTGAGAAACAATTTTAAAATTTTGTGTTCATATTGTAAATCAAAGATTCATTCAATATAAGAAAATTAGGTGATATTTCAAAATTTGTGTTTAAATATACTTGTGGTGTATTGGGAGTGTTCTTATGTATTTTGAATTGCATTTTATTCTACTTTGAGTGAATTTTGGTGTGAAATTTCTACAAGACAGAAGGTGCCAGGAAGCTAATTTTGGAGTCCTTGAGCTACTTTTTAGTTATTGGGTTTATGTTCACATTGAAAGTGAATTATTGAGGAGACTTTGGGCTGCTAGTTATTATTCTTTGATAATTTTAATCTTTGTTAAAAATAAGGTGAAGACTTTTGGATGCACTTTATTCTATCTTTTAAGTTTACTCTACTGGTATTATTCTTATTAATCTTTTGGCTAACAAATTTGAATATCAGTTATATTTGCTTCATCAAGTGATCTTAGATTTTCAAAACATATCATAAAGAATGGAAGGAAGTTTGTGATTGAACATCAATTATAAATAAAAATAATTTGATGATATGACAACACCCACTATGATAAAATTATTGCAAATAAGTGTAAATAATTAAGTGTTGTGTTAGTTAACAATAAAAGGGAGCCTCCCCTTTCATTGAGGAGAGATTTTATTTCATCACATTGTGGCTGAAATAACCATTGTGTTATCATTGTGTTGGTGATAAAATATTCACCCAATATTTTTTGGTGACTCTGTTGGGGACACAAACATACAACTGAGATCTACACACATTCAGCTCATATAAGACCAACACCTTATTATTTGCTCTTGTTTTGTTGTAGTTAATCTCTTTTCTTTTTGAGTACTCTCACATTCTAACACAACAAAGCTACACTCATGGTAGAAGGGAAATGGGACTCATTGATCCAACATTTGAGTTATTTCAAGAAAATAACTTTGATCTTTTGTCGACATGTGCAAGGTTGCCTCTTCAACATACAAGAAGTTTTATACCTACAAATACAAGATATTCTATACCAGGAGAAGCTTCTAACATTCATAGAGTTTTGCCTATTTTGCCTTTGCAAAGGTTTTTAATGCCTTTGTATAATCCACAAAGAATGGCAACTCATGGTCTATGGGGGACTGCTTTTGGTCCTTTAAATTTGGCACCACCATCTCATGAACTACCTCATGGCTCAAGATTTTTTTTCCAAGTTTTATGGTGATGGAAAACAACATCTAAATGAACATATTGCTACATTATACATCTCATGTGGAGTTCTTGGAGTAGAACATGAAGATGTTTCTATGAAATTGTTTATAGAAACACTCCAAGGTGTTACTACTGATTAGTTCTATCATGTTGCAAATGGTACTATTACTAATTGGGCTATGCTCAAGACTATGTTTGAGGCAAGGTTCAATCTTGTAGAAGATGTTCATGCCTTATTGGCTTAGCTTACACAAATGAATAAGGAAGCAAATTAGCCTATGCATGAGTTTGTGGCAAAGTTTAACAAGTTAAAGAATACGATTCTGGTAGTTGCTCGACCTACACCTAAGAATCTAAAGTGATTCTTCATCAATTCTCAATTGCCTAAAGTGAGTTTTATTTTCTGAAGAGTAGCCCTAGCTAATCTTGATATTACTCAAAGTTTGGCCACTGAAATAAAATATGATTTAATTTTAGCAAGGAACGTGAGAAATAATTCTATTAAGTCTAGAGGGCAGCCTTCTACAAATTTACCTTCTCCTAGTACCATAGATCCCATGGTTCAAAAGCTAGCAAATGAGTTGCTTGCACTTAAGAATAAAATGCCTCAAGGCATGCCTTTTATTTCATATAAGGATGTTCCAACAAGAACATATTCAAATGATTTGAATTATTCCAATAATGTTGTTAGAAATAAAAATCAAAATAAGCTTCCTCCACCATAAGCAAGGCTTGCACTAGAGGCACCACCAGATAATGCAGTAGTTAATTGGTTGGAACCTAAGAATGATGGTGTTCTAGAGATAGAATATGTTCCTAAAAAATAATGCTAATCCCTATAAAGGAGATGAAGATGGAAAAGCTAGAGTCTCTGATATCATATTTCTAAACTTTGAAGAAGAAGAAGTTGAACAAGAGGAAGACACACATGGTGAGTCTTATACCATCTTTACCCATTCTCAAAGTTAGTTGAATGAAAAAAAAGGTTGATAAAACAAAATCCAAAGATGAACCATGAAAGGAGGTTACAATTACCAAAAAAGGAACTCCTTTACCAGTTCAACCAAAGGATATGGTGGAGGATAAACAAGCAAGTACTCCTCATAATTCTACCTATTCTCCTTCAACATCTAGACCTAGTGCACAAAACCTAAAACCTAAAAATGAAAATGTTTTGTCTTCCTTATCTACCCCATATATAGCTTTTGATATTATTAATCATGCCAAGAAGACTAAAATCCAAATGTCAAAGGCAAAGTACCTCCAATCAAATCCTGATCAATTTAAAAGATTGGCCAAATTTTTATAAAGCAAAAGGATCAATTCTAATCAGACTTTGGCTAAAAGTGTACCAATTGACCCTAAGCTAAAACCATAGAAAAATAACTTGGCTATAACTCTTGCATCTAATTTTAGAAAAATAGAACCTTTCTATATTTTCTTGTTTATCAATGGTTATAAGCTCATTAATTGTGTTATTGATTTGGGTGCTTTTGATAATGTGATACCTATCAAGGTGGCTATTGCCCTGGGGTTAACCTTGATAAATAATTTTGGCCATTGATTCTCAATGGAAATCAAACAAGTACCTCTCATAGGCCAAATCAAGGATGCACAATTTGTAATTGCTATGTTTTCAAAGAAAAAGATCAAAATGATAGTTCTAGTGGTTGATGTTCTGGCCTAATATGGAGTTTTCTTGGGACCTAACTTTTTCAAAGATTTTAGAGGATAAATTAATATGGATTGGTCTAAGGCTAGGATACCTATCAAGGGTGTATGTAGAAACTTCACCCAGAGAAACAAGTGAAGTATATTATAACAAATACTGAAGACTAAAAAGCCCATATTCTTTTTGAAACTTTTAGAATGGGTACATATTTATTAACTATAGATGAAGATCCAATATCTTCAAATGATATTTTAGAAGAGTTTCCTTCTTTAGATGAAGAGATTTTGGATTTTGACACTATTAAGATTGAGATTTCAAATGATGTTTAGACTTTGGAATTTGATGGTAGTTGATCTTCAACTAGATCTAGAGATGGGATAGTTCTCATATCCCCGAAAGGAAAAATATTCTCTTTCTCAATTAAGTTATAGTTTGATAATACTACTGAGTATGAGGCCTTATTGTTAGTAATAGAAGTTACATGAAAGAAAGGAATAAAAAATATTCATGCACAAGGTGATACCGAGCTTATTATTTGCCAAGTTAGGAATCTATATCAAATGAAGAATAAAAGACTAAGGCATTATCACAATCAAGTTTGGGATTGCATGGAAAGTTTTGATGCATTCAATATATCATTGGTTCAAAGAGAATATAATGATAGAGATGATTCATTGACTATTTTAGCCACTCCTAATTCCTCACAAATATTTTCAAAGAAACAAGTATACCATTGAGTTGGTTTTTTGACCCAATGTTCTCGATGACGTTAATCATTAGCAAGTTTTTAATAATGATGAGAAATTCATCTCATTCTTAGAGAAGGTGGAAAACTTTAGTGAGTTGTATTTTGAAAGAAGTGATTCCACTCCTCAAGAATCAATTTCTAAAGTTAATGAAGAAACTGGTGAATAAATATTGCAGTTAAAAGGGAATAAGATTCCCAAAGGGTTGGTTCTTTGGAAATAATTTTTGATAAGCATGATTGATTCATCAAACATCAACAATTAGGATCTGATTCATCTACAAAAATTGAGAAAGTTAATATACAAACATAGATGACCCCAAAATGATAAATATTGGGAAATGTTGCTCATTAGAGGAAAGAGAAAAGTTGGTGACTCTTATATGTCAGTATATTGATGTATTAACATATTCATATGATGATCTAAAATATTTTTGACCTAAGGAAGTGCAACATGATATTCCTCTCAAGCTAGGGTCTCAACCTCACAAGCAAAAATAATGGAAGTATAATCCCAAAATATTAGGTACTATCCTCATTGAAATTCAAAAGATGTTTAATGCTCACATTTTCTTTCCTATACATCACTCCACATGGATATAAAATATTGTTCCCATGAGGAAAAAGAATGGAGAGATCCACATTTGTGTTGACTTCTAGAATTTGATTCAATTATCACTTAAGGATAATTACCCACTACTAGTAATGGACTAAGTATTGCAAACTATGACTAGTTCAGAGATGTTATCTATGTTAGACAGTTTCTCAAGATATAATCAAGTGGACATTCATGATGAAGATCAACATAAGACAACCTTCACTACTTCACGAGGCACTTTTGCATATCATAGAATGCCTTTTGGATTGATCAATGATGGTACTACCTTCTAGAGGGCTATGGACTTGGCTTTTCAAGATATAATCATTAAATTTATTATAGTTTATCTAAATGACCTAACTATTTTCTCAAAAAAGCATCAAGATCATTATGACCATTTACAACAAGTGCTTAAGAGATGCCATGAGAATGTGATATCCCTTAATCCCAAGAAATCCATTTTTGGGGTTATAGAAGGTAAGATCCTTGGACACATTGTATCCAAGGAAGGGGTCAAGATTGATCCTAAATGAGTCAAGTCAATTCAAAATCTTACTTTTCCATCAAGTAAGAAAGGAGTGCATTCCTTCTTTGGGTAGGTGAATTTGTTATAGAGATTTGTTCATGATTTTGCTGAGAAGACATGTCATATTGTTGATATGATGAAAGAAAAATCAAATTTCTATTGGAATGTAAATGGAAGAAATGCTTTTCATGAGATTAAGGAAGCCATTGCACTTGTTCCTATCCTAGTTTACCCTAATTATACCAAGAACTTCATTATGTATAGTTATGCTTCCGAGCATACCTTATCTATAATCTTGGTACAAGAAAATGAAGAAGGGATTGAATCTCCTATAGCCTTCATGAGTTGTAATTTCAAGGTTCATGAGCTGAAATATTCATCCATGGAAAAACATGCATATTTGGTGGTGAAAGTAGTCAAGCATTTTAGGTAGTACATCCTCAATTCTCACACCATTACATTAGTACCAAATTATATTGTTAAGTTTATTTTGACTCAACAAGAATTTGGAGGTAAAAGAGGTAATTAGATAACTAAAATCCAAGAATATGATATGGAGATCAAGCCTTTGAAACTTATATGTGAAAAGTTTTATGTCAACTCATGGTAGAGACTAATTCAAAAGAAGTACCTAACAATGAACAAGACATAGAAGATCTTCCCATAGTCTTGCTCATGATCATAATGAATGAATGGTATTTTGACATTGTTCATTTTCTCACATATGGAGAATATCTAGAACATTTGTCTTGCAAAGAGAAGAGGACAATCAAGTTCAAGGCTAAAATTTTCATACTTTGGGATAGTGGTTTGTACAAGGGGAACATTGATTGAATTTTCTAAGATGTGTAGATAAGGAATAACAAGAAAAGTTATTAGAATCTTTCCATGATTTAGCATGTGGAAGACATTTTTTAGCCTTGGTCATAGCTCACAAGATCTTGTGGGATAGATATTATTGGCCAACACTTTTTTAACACTTGGGTGTGTAAATATAAGAAGTGCTTGTAGTTTTTGGGGAAACCCAAGTTAGCATCCTTGCCTCTCAAGCTTATAGTCATTGAAGAACCTTTTTAGTAATGGGGTATTGATTTCATTAGTGCAGTGAACCCATTATCAAGTGCAGGTCATAGTTATGTTCTCATAGCTACATATTACTTTACCAATTGGGTGGAGGCAATTCCAACCAAAAATGCAACTTCAGAGGTTTTCTACAACTTCCTCAAAAATAATATCATCACAAGATTTGGTGTGCCAATAAAAATTGTAACTAATAATGCTACCTATTTCACATCCCATGAGATGACTCAATTTTTTTTGAATATGGGATCAATTTGTCTAATACTGCTGATTACTTCCCTCAAGGAAATGGTCAAGCTGAATTAAGTAATAAGAATTTGATAAATATCATTAGGAAGTTGGTAGAAGATAATTAGAGGATGTGGCATAAAGCATTATATGATGCATTAAGGGCTGATCATATCACTGCTAAATGAGTGATTGGTATGTTTCCTTTTCAACTTTTATATGGATTGAATGCAAAAATACCAATGACATTAGAGTTTCCTACTCTCATATTGGCTAGGGAAATTGAATATGAAACATTTGAAAGTTCCTTAGATAAACATATTATGTACCTTGCTGAGATAGAGGAACAATGTACAAAAGTAATGGATCAAATTGATAAACATCAGAGTCACATCAAAGAAATTTTTGAAAAGAAAGCTAAATGATGAGAATTCTAAGTTGGGGATCTAGTTATTTTATGGAAAAAAAGAAGAGAGCCAAAAGGAATGCATGGAAAATTTGATTCTCTTTGGAGGGGTATTTTTCTCATTCATCAACTCAGTGGAGAACATAGTTTCTTCTTAGTATACCTGGATGGAACACCATTACCGCTGCCCTACAATGGGACATCTAAAGTTTTTCACTCAGTGAAGTTTCAGATAAGTTTGTACATTTTGTATATATTTGTATATTCTTTTTTGTTTTATTTTTCATCTTGTATGTCACTTAACTTCATATCCTGATGGAGAAAGGCACTTAGAGTTTTGTAATTCTTTTTCTTTCAAGCATTTCAAAGAATGTTTGAAAGAAATTTCCCAATCAAATCCACCTATTATCTTTGAATTTAGAAGGATCAATTCATGGGATAACCCCTATGAAACTTGTCTATTTCATAGATCATTATCTCTAAGCAAGTAAAATGAGGTAAATCTCTACCTCTTTGCATTTTTTTCCAAATAAAGTTGATCTTTTGAGATAATTTTGCATCCTATGCAGTTTAAAGAATTTTATTTGAACTATACTTTATTTCTTTTTATGTTGTGTTGAAGAATTTTTATGACCTTGCATGTGTTTTGTGCAAAGTCAAATATTTTTTCCAAATTTGCATATGTTAAATTGGAGATTTTTTCTGATTTTGCATATGTAATGGTAGAGATTTTTTCTGACTTTGCACTTGTAGGAACACTATTTTTCTCCAACTTTGCATGTACAAATTCAAAAATTTTCTTCACTCCTACATGTAGGCCCACCATTACTATGGTAATTAATACATATTAATTACCTTTCCTATATATATTTAACCACTGTAATTTTTATTTTTACCATTGTCTTTTCTCTCTCCTCACCATATTTGAGCTCGCATGCATTCCTCTTCACCATTTTTAAATTCACTTGTTCTCTTCATCATTTTTTGTCAATGGATATAGCTCATCTATGGATTCTTCCTCGTCATATTTTTGGTTAGTTATTTATTTTGTCATTTTCTGATTCTTGTTTTAGTTTTAGTTTTCATTATCCCTTTTTTATTTCTTTGTGGTTGTTTTAGATTTATCTTATTTTTATGAGAAAAATTAAATCTTAGGGGACAATTCAAAGATTTTTCTTTGACATGTACCCTAAAATCCAATCACTTCGACTCTATGCTCCTCAGAGAATATTTTTTGAGTTACACATCTTTATTCACCTGAAGGTGCATTTTAGAGAATTTTCTCCAAAGTTCACATTGCACTTTTTTCTGTGTACTTTGAAGAATTTTATTTGAAGTGCACATCATGTGATGAACTTTGGATAAAATTATCCAAAGTACATATTGATAATTCCCTAGTGTACTTTAGAGATTTTTCTTCAAAGTACATGTAACTGTGTGCGCTTTAGAGAAAATTCTCTGAAGTGCATGTAACCTAGTCTCTCTTGTGTAGTTCAAAGAATTTTATTCAGACTAAACCTAGCCTTTTCCCATGTAATTTAGAGAAAATTCTCTAAATTACACCAAATTTCTCTATTCATCATGTAGTTTAGAGAATTTTCTCCAAATTACACATTTCCCATAAATGACAAAAAATGCTAACTAT
This sequence comes from Torreya grandis, assembly GCA_037957365.1. Classification (NCBI taxonomy): domain Eukaryota; kingdom Viridiplantae; phylum Streptophyta; class Pinopsida; order Cupressales; family Taxaceae; genus Torreya; species Torreya grandis. Next base: position 5,258,742 of record JARHVA010000308.1, read on the forward strand.
GGATAATTAAATTTTCTTACTTGTAGTCATCCGATCAATGTTAGACATATCTCCAAACAAGAAGATAATGAAATACAAGTTTCAAGATGTTTTCCCATTATCTGTAGTTGATTCAAATGTGGATCAAATTAGAGATACACAAATTGGTCATGTAGATATGGATGATTTTGTATAGAGATTGGGAAGAGAACCCATTACACCTCATATGCAGTGAGTACTTAATAGTGAAATCCATTTGGCGTCTACATTTTTAGTATCAACACATGATTCTAAATTTATCTTGACCATGGAAACACACTTTGATAAGGAAAGTAAATTGGTCAAGGATTTAGAGGGTAAGGTGATCATTCACCTTGATGAGGAATATTTTTGATAAAATTTTTCACCTTTCTAAGATTGAAGAATATTCTAATTTAACAATGGAGTTAGCTCAAGAATAGTATGATAGAGATCTTGAGCAGTGTAAAAAACATATCAATACCAAATGGATCAAGACTCCTCAACCCACCATTGCTAGATGGTCCAAGTATATGTATCGTAATGACTTTTTGGAGGAGATAGGGGATTTAATTAATCTCTTTAGTAGAGTGAAAGGGTTCTCTACTTCAAACATTTTTTAATAATGGATTTATCAATACATTCTGGTTATTAAAAGAAACAAGCAAAGGATATTTTGGGGTAAACAAATTAGTGATGCTATTTGTCATCAGATCTCTGAGGTATCTTCTTCACTAAAGTTTTATATGACTTCATATCTTGTGTATGTTGCAGCTAATATGATGTATTTCTTGGGTCTAAATTCTATCAGTGAAAGGAAAAATGTTTTTGTATATGAGTATTATCCATAGCTAACTCTAAAAGAAAGTGTCCATAATTATAAGAGAGTTAATGATGCTTTCTTCTATACATTCATCTGCACTCTTGATAATGAACTTGAAAATAAGAGACTTTTAGACCAGGTATGGGCATAGGTTTATAGGGTTGGATTTATTTTCTTGTAATTCCCAACTTTTACATACATCAGGGTAGGAGGATTTAATGAATAGCCTTCTATGCTACCCAGATACCCAAGTGATAAACTAATACTAATGGAAATATCAGATAAGTGATGAACATGCACAAAAAACAATTAGATTATCACAAGAGACGTTTCAAAATTTTAATTAGTATTGGTTGGTACATAATTTCCATTACTTCAAAGGCTAAGACTATGGAAACTGAGATGTAATGGATTACACTTAAAAAATTCAAAAGTAGAGAAAATTTTGATTACAAAATGATGGAGAGGCTCAAGCATAATATCACTCATGCCCATAGAATTGAATATATTTGGGTATAATACAAAACTGATGAATATATAAGGAAAATTGATTATAGTTGCTTTATTATCGATCAAATTATCAATTTGGAATTGGAAAATATTCTTGGGGATTTTATAGATGATGGTAATGTATTGGATCTATCATATGAGGAAAATCAAGTGGATTCAACTCCTCTCCCTTCTATATAATGGTCAGTTAAAGAATCCACTTCTATTAGAGACAAATTTCAACCTATTCTTGCAAGAAATAATGCTTGGTTGGAATCTAAAGGAATTAAGTTGAAACATTTTAAGATTGGTTCTGAGGAGTATGATGAATAAATTGCTAAGAAATGAGAGGAGCCGAGAAATAAAAATAAAGAAGAGCCTTTTATTCTAAATAGAAGCCAAATTTTGTTTTTGTTAGTAAAGAAAAGAAGAAAGTTAAAGAAGTAAGTGTTAAGGAAAGTGCTCAAGTGGAGAAAAAAGAAGTCCTAGTCACAAGTGAGGTACCACCTAATTCAACAATGTCACATGTGTCTCAGCCAGTGCTTGGACTACCTATACAAGTAGAGACTACTCAATCAGAGGTTCCTTTGGCTAAAACTTCTCAAGCCATAGTTTTATAAGTAACATTTTCTATAGTTCCTCTTATGAGTACTGTAGACACCAAAATTACATTACACAAGTGTATAATGTGTTGTGTCAAACCCCCCTTAGACCCCCTATGTAACAAGTCTTCCTAACCCATGCCTTTACCCCACATATTTAATTAATTAAAAATGATTAATTAAATATTCTCTTTGCCACCCTACCTAGTTACCTTTCCCCAAGACCAATTCTCCCCCTGTGAGTCACCACTAGACTTGGTCTCCCACAAATAACTAATTCTTACCCCATAAACCAATTTCTAACCAATTACCTTATACCCAACCTTGCATATTGACCGTTTATTAATGGGTGTCACACTTGGCACAAAGAAATGGAAGAAAGGAGCCAAAAATAACCCGTTTGACCTATTTTTATGCCACTGACATTGGTCACTTAAGAAACATTATAAACCCATTTTGGAACCCCTCAAAAACATTCTCTCTCAATTAGAAACTCACTCAGAGATTCAAAGCACTCTTAACAAGCTTTTGGAGATTATCCATTATAACCATGCTCATAACTTCTTTGTACCAATCAAATCCTGAAACAAAATTGAACCATTGTACAAAGAGCTCAGACTATGGTGAATAGGTAGCACACACTCATCTTCGTTTAGTCAGTCACCTTAATAAAACTTTATCAAGAGTATTTCTTTAGGTACTTGTATCATTTAAGCATCCTTGTATTCTATGAATTCTAATTATTTCTTATTAGCGTTTAAATAAGTCCCATCTATCCTCGAGGAGGAGTTGTAAAACTCCTTCATCTCTATACCTCTACCTTAACCAAACCAAACTCCTCACCTAGACTTCTTACCATCTCTCTAACCCCTCATATGACTCTTTTCCAACCCCATTAACCTGTCAAATATCATTCCCTACACTCAAGAAAGCCTTCTATGAATTTTTGAATCTATTGCCCCTACTAACATCATTTATCCTACCGATGTCAGTCACATTGCCACTACCAACATCAGTTACCCTACTGATGTTGGTGACTACCCTTTTACCCAAATCACCCCAAACTAGCTTGAATAACTCTCTAATAAACCAAAATTATATTTTGCTTTCTTTATGATACTAAATACTATACATAGGTTATAAAAAAGGTAAATGTAACTCTCTCTTTCTCTCTCTATCTTTACTTTACTTTTTCAATTCATTTTTAACTCTTTGTATTAAATAGTAGACCGTCATCCCCTAAGAAGTTTGTCACTTCCTAGAACAAGCAAGTTACTTGGCAGCCCACTCACCAACCTACTAACAAATATTGTGTGGTAGTGTGTTCTTACTTATAGGTGGTCCTCCCTAGCCAAAGAGAGTTCCCAACTTCATCTGGATACAGTGCACACCAATTCAGGTACATATAATCACTAATCCCCAACCTTTCTTTCTCTATTTCTCACTTCTTAAATTTAATAAAAAATAATTGAAACATTTCTAGCGCGCTCGGTGGGACCCCTAGAGTTTTCCTTAAGTTCATTGTATGCTTTTTAAGCATTCATTTAAGTGCAAAGTAGTGAATTTGTCATTTCTTACACTTTCTCTCTCCTCTTATTGCTTAGAAAAAAAGAAAAAATAAAGAAAAATGCAATTTTCTTGTTTTAGAAGTAGTAAATTGAACTCTTCTCTCTCTCTCTCTGTGTCATTCTTTTTGCTTCACAAAATAAACTCAATATATTTTTCAAGTTAAAAATAATTCTTTTCTTCTACATGCACATATAGGATAGTGAAAATCATCCTCTTTTCCTATTCCTCTTTGTTTTCATCTGAATTAACACAATTTCAATTTGGGTTTAAAACATACTACATTTCATTATTTGTCTATTGCATACTTAACACATCTAGTTTATTAAATTATTATGAATGAGTCATAGGTCACAAATGTTACACATCTAAACCACATAAACAAAATAAGCACTTCGACATACTTGAGACAAGACCCATTGAGATTTCATCACCTAGTGGATCACCTTACCCTACTTGGTTATTTTACTTGGACGTCATTACCAAGGAAAGATCCCACTTTGTTCTCAAGAAGAGTATAAACTATAGGCAAATGGTATATTTTGGCTAAGTGGCCTAGCTCATCTTTAGGCTCATGAAGTGGGGAGAGCAAGCTCCTGGCATAGGCTATGTACTCAGTCTAACATAGATACCTTTTGAAAACCAAAATTTACCTAAAACCATCCTTAAACTACTTTTTAGTACCTAAAACAAACAATTCTTGTTCTCATTCTCTACTTAAGGCATAATCCAACATGACTAAAACTAATCTCTAGTAGTTAATATTAGTGGCTTCATGCTATTTTCCATTTTCTATATTTTTGAGTCTGTGAGGATGCTTCTTTTTTGATTCATGAGATCAAACCAAATTTAACAAATACAAAAGTTGAATAATCTCTAAAAATCAGACTTCCTGAGTGTTTATCACTCTCATATAAATTCTCTAAGACCTTTTAAACACCTGGATTTCACTCTCTGAATCCTAGAAACTCATTTTTTGCACTTTCTAGACTTCCATAGTGACCGACATTGATAGCTGCCCCAATCGACATAGGTCATAAGAGACTGACACCGGTGACTATGTAAATTTTTAAATTTATAGTTTTCCTTAAACAACAACTTCACATAGCCTTTTAAACTTTCTTTGAACCTCATTTACCTTCAACTTGACCTTAACATAGTGTATAGACTATTAGTGTATTCTTTTTCATGGTTTTAACATGAAGCCAAGCAAAGACACTTGTTGATTATGCAAGCCATCAACCACTTCTAGCTTCGCCTTCTATTTATAAATCCACAATGGAACAAGATATGGAAAGAACACCCAACCCCAATCAAATTCTTATTATAATTGCAGATGATCAAGATTTTGCTCAATTTCTTGATCATAATGTAATCTCCCTCCAACATTACCTTGCTGCAAGCCAAAATCAAACCTCTTCAGGTGACCCACTACTTAGAATGCCAACATCATTGATGGTATCAAATCCAATTTTTTATGGACCTTCCATGGTTACCCAACCCATCACATCAACTAATAACCCAATTGTGCATGATGTTCCAAGTGTGGCATCACCCACCATTCAATCCAACCTCCACCTTATCATAAATTGCTTATCTTCACAAGCATAAGGGATGTAATCTATTTCAACCCCATTTTATAACTTGGTGGTACCCATCCTATTAACTCTTGTACTTGTTAACACCTGAATCATAACTCGCCCCTCACCAAGCATAAATATGCCTTCCAATCAACCCATAACCAAAAATCAAACCGTTGCCCTTACTTTAGTTGGGCAAGCCCCATTTTTTTCTATGCCTCAACCTATGACTCACTATCCTTATTTTATGTCAACACAACCACAACAAGTAGTGTCATATATGCCTTCAACTTCTTATTCTCTTCCTTACAATGTAGGAGGTGTTTCTCAAACAAATTTTACTCTATTTATGAAGTTAGATTTAACCCCCCAAAAACAAGTTGAGGAGAAAGTTAGTTATAATCTAGTTCATCTATATATGAAGTTAGATTTAACCCCCCAAAAAAAAGGGGGTGTCTCTCTCCCTAAACCAAAGAAGAAAGGTAAAACCCCAAAACCTCGCCAATCTACCCTTCTTCCACCTTCAACCTTACCATCCATTTTGGGTACACATCACTCTACCTTGGTGGGAGTGTCACCAACCCATGTAAAATATAAAGTGACATTAACTCCATTATTTCCATTACCACCTCACAAACCTTCAACTTCTAGCACCCTCTTACCCAAACTTAAAAAGGTGTAAGTGAAACATGTGAGTTCACCACCACTTAAAATGGTGTCACACAAGACTACACCCATCACCACCAAACTCAAAAAGGTGTCCAATCCACCTATGAAAATGAGTTTTAACCCATTTTAAGGCTCCTAAGTATTCTATCTATGCTATTTATTTCAAGCATAAACAATAATTCTTCCCCCCATCAAACCATTTGATCCTCTTGGACAAAACCACTATGGTTCAATGATTCACAAGTTTATTTATATCATCATTCTCTGGGACATGATACTGAGAGTTGTAAAGCTCTCACAACAATCATTCATCACCATTTATATGTTGATGCTCTCTTGGGTGTTAAATTAGTTGAAACTCATAACATTCAACTCTTGGCATCTGTAATGCCTCAAAAAAACCCCTTTCACATTAAACCCAAAGATGTTATTGTACCTTCTCTATCACCTCCTTCACCTATATTTTAGATTAACATGATCAATGTGACTACATGATCACAAAATTAGAAAGATAAAGGAAAGGAAAAGGTATCTACTCCTTGGGTTTACCCCTTTACAAAGGATGTCCCCTCTTCAAATCCCAATATTTCCATCTTGGGTGTCCCATCACAGTCATCATCAGGAGTTATCCAAAACTCCATGGTGAAGCAACTTCACTAATCCTTGGTGAAGATGTTTCTATATGAGTTAATTCAAAACTCATCCCAACATTGACAGGCTCTCATTAGTGCCTTAAAAGTGGTTGAAGTTATACCTGAAGACCCTCAAACCCTTGCAACCTTCATCAATTCTCTCAACACCATTTTTATGATCTCCTTTAGTGATTCAGAGATCCCCTCTCAGCATCCTGAAGATCAGGATTCTTCCCTCTTTATCATTACCTACATTGATAAAACTCATGTCTAGAGAGTTATGATCAATGGGGGAGCTAGCATCAACATCATTTCAACACATGCTTACAATTAATTATCACTCCTTGACAATTATTTGTCACAAATGGATGCAGTGTTATGTTCTTTTAATGACTCTACTGCTACAACTATTGACACCATGGTCTTGCACATCCATGTGGGTTATCATACCCTTCTCAAGTTAGTTTATGTTGTAGAGGGTGAATTATAATATAAAATACTTCTCAGGCAACCATGGATACATTCTATGACATGTGTACCTTCTACATTACACCGTTGTGTTAAGTTTGAATATAATGGTCAAGTTCATGTCATTCCCACAGACCCACCTCCATTCAAGACATGTAACATGACCTATAGCTGAAATGATATTCTTATTCCTTTCAAAACATCATCTCCTTCACAACCCACTTCTAAATCCTCCATAATTTTTGCTACCCTAGACACACCTATACCATCTACATAGGTTCCCGAAAAGGATCCCATGGAGGAAGCCTTCAAGAAATTATCACTTGGTGAATATCATTTGTTAACTCTCAACATGTTCCATACCCCTCAAGAATATGGAAAAATTCACATGAGTGGAAAATATGATCCTCATATTGGTATGATCATCCCATATGGTCCACCCCATCTCAAAACCAACTTCACATATGGGGGAACTGATCAATATCTTGTCATGGGTAATTCATCCTCTTCACCCCAAAAGTTCAACTGTGACTTTTCCTTCTTAATCAAGCCCAGATTTGTGCATAATTATCTCTATAGGTGTGCTTGGAAATGTTTTAGCCTATGATGTTATGAGCAAGGTTCTCAGATGTCCATTCAATACCCTACCCATAAAACCATTGATAATACCAAACAAAGCATGGCATTGGTTATGTTGACCCAACTCAATCCATTAATACTTCTTCTATTCCCATCATTGAAGAACCTGTATCTCCTTCCAACTCCTCTTTTCCACCATCACCCACTGAATTGGAGGTATCTATACCTCCTATTTTTTTTCAATAAATGTCATTCACTCAGGCCCCCTTACCCATCACCAAAGTAGGGAAACACGGTCCTTTCCTCTCATACATCCTCACATGATCGATGAGGATTCTCTCACAATTAACACCATCTCTTGTGAAAATGATGATGAAATTCTTACCTATATGGGTGCCAATGATTTCGACATCAAAAAATTTCTCCCTTCTAAGACACAAGTTATATTAAACAAATCAACCATTGACATTAACTTTCCTTCTCATGATGACCCTCATATTATTAAAATAGGCCAATCTCTAGATTCTTATAAACAAATCAACTACACCACATTTATCTATGACCATAGTAAGGCTTTTGATTGGTCTTATAAAGACATGACTGGTATTGACCCCTCAATCATAACCCATAACATTATCACTAATCATGATGCTAAGCTAGTTAAGTGAAAGCTTCACAAAATGCATCCTCGTATTGCTTTCCTTGTTAAGGATGAGCTCTAATGCCTCCTCTCCATTAACTTCATCCAACATATTGACTACCCATAATGGTTTTCTAACATTGTACATATTATGAAAGCAATAAGGGGAATCTGTATTTACACTAAATACGATGACCTCAACCTTGCTTGTCCAAAGGATGACTTTCCTTTGCCAAGTATTGATCAACGTATTGATTTAATAACTAGCCATGAGATGTTATCACTTATGGATGGATTCTCAGGATATAATCAAATCCTAGTTTCCTCTAAGGTTCAACACAAAACAACCTTTATCTCCCCATGGGGAACTTTTGTTATCAAGTTATGCCCTTTGGACTAAAAAATGTTGGTGCTACCTATCAACGTGCCATGACTTATATCTTCCATGACCTCTTACACACAATTATGGAGGATTATGTTGATGACCTACTTGGGAAATCTAAACTTTGTTGGGATCACTTGGGGGTCCTTAAAATCATTTTCACTCACCTTCTTCAGTATAACATTTGACTCAATCCAAAGAAGTGCATATTTAGTGTTCATTCTAGAAAGCTCTTGGGCTTTATCATCTCTCATCAAGGTATTCAAGTCAACCCTAATAAGGTTCAATAAATCCTCAAAATTCCTCCACCAACGACACTCAAACAACTTCATAACCTCTAAGGTAAACTCTAATTGATTCATCCATTTATCTCTCAGCTATCAGATCATTGTAAACCTTTTCACCATCTTCTCAAAAAGGAAATTCCTTTCCATTGGGATAAAAATCGGAGGAAGACTTTGATGCACTCAAATGGTATCTCCTTTCTCCACCCATCCTTATTCTATCTAAAGAGGACCAAGCACTATATCTTTATATCTCTTTGACTAACCATTCTTTAAGAGCTATAATAACACATAGGGATGATCCCCACTATGAGAAAGCAATCTATTACATAAGCTGAACACTTATTGACTACAAAACACACTACACTCATATCAAGAAGATATGCTTTGCTTTGGTATTTACAAATTTTAAACTATGACATTACCTCCTCAACCACAAAACTTATGTCATCACCCATATTGACCCTCTCAAATACATGCACTCTAAACCTTACAACAACTAATGCATCACTTGGTGGCTTATGCTTCTGGTAGAATTTAATTTGGAATTAATCCAATAGAATTCCATCAAAGAGCAAACCATCATTGACCAACTAGCTACCACTCCTCTCCTTGATATCCAACCCTCAAATCTTGAATTCCATAATGAGTCTATTTCCACACTTTCTACCCATGATATCACCTATCAAATGATGATGTTCTTTGATGCATCTAAATGTCCAAATGGTGTGGGAGTGGGGGTTATCCTCATCCCTCTTGATGGTGAGCCAATACCTTTATTGTTTAAACTAGACTTTGATTGCACCAACAACATCGCTAAATATGAATCCTTAATTTTAGGGCTTCAAATGGTTATCTTCTTAAGAATCAAATCCATAACCATTTTTGGTGACTCCCAATTAGTCATCAACTAGGTCAATGTTTCTTATCTATGCAAGAATGAGACTCTATAAGCGTACAAACAAAGTATAGATACCTTATTATAATCATTCGACCATTACCTTTTGTAGACCATTCCTCACTCAACCAATAAGTTTGCAGACACAATGGCTTCTTTAGCCTCCCACATACCCTCTTCCTCCTCTTCCTCCAAAATATACATCACCTAACATGCCTTCTTAAATTTCCTCTAACACCCTCTTTGTGGGGAATATCACTAATGATACACATGACTTATGGTGTACTCAACTCATAGATTACCTCTCTTACTCTATTACTCCTCCCAACCCCTCCCATAATACGTGGAGTGAATTCATAAAGTGTGTTGCATGTTACACTATGATAGGGGGACTTCTCTACAAATGGTGTTTCGATGGTCTCCTCCTTCGATGTATAACTAGTAAAGAGATTCCCTTTAATATTAAGGAAGTTCATGATGGTATTTAAGGTTGTCATTTTAATGGTCACACAATTTTTAAACATCTCCTTCACCTTGGCTATTATTGGCCAACGCTCTCTTGTGATTATACTGACTATGTTAGATGTTGTCTCAAATGTGAACAACATGCCAACCTATTTCACATCCTTAGTCATGCCTTACAAGTTGCTAAGGAATTTTGTCCCTTCTCTCAATGGGGTTTAGACTTAATTGGTGAGATTAACCCCCATTCCTCTCTTCATCACCGATCAATCATAACAACCATAGAATACTTCACTAAGTGGCTTGAGGCCATTCCTCTCATATCCACTAAGGTGGATAAAATCATTGAATTTATCAACCATCATATCATATGTCATTTTGGTGTGCCTTACAAAATCCTAACTAACAATGGTAAGTCTTTCAAAAATAAGACTGTCTAACAACTCTGTGATGCCTTTGGTATCAAACTCAGCTTCTCTTCACCCTATTTCCCACAAGCCAATGGGCAAGCTAAATCATCTAACAATACTTTGACCAAAATCCTTATGAATGTGGTTAATGCTACTAGCAAGGATTGGCAAATTCACATCCCTGATTCTTTATGGGCTTATCATACTAGCATTTGCACTTCTACAGGAACTACACCTTTCTCCTTGGTCTATGGGATAAAAACTATTTTGCCCCTTGAAATCCAAATTCCTTCTCTTAGGATTTCACTATAAGACATTATAACTAATGATGACTTTTACCAAGAATGTTTGGCTCAAATTGAGCTACTTGATGAACACTATCTCACAGCCCTTAACCAAATCCACATCTACCAAGAGCATATCAAATGTGCCTATGACAAAAACCTTAAAGATCATGATTTCAATATTAGAGATCTCATCTTAAAGGAAAATCAACATGTGACTAATTTGGAAAAGAGAAAATGGGGAGAGTTTTCTCCCAATTGGCTAGGACCCTACATTATAACTCATAAATATGGCTCTGGAGCTTATCGCTTATCTTTTCTCAAAGGATGACCAGAACCTGATCCTCTAAATGCATTGCATTTATGACCATACTTTTATTAATTAAGTGGTAATTTACCACGTGTTTAACTTAAGCTCATCCCTTGAGCAAAACCACTATATTCATATTATTTTCACCATACCCTTATTCCTCCACACTTAGTTAACCTATGAAGTGTTTTGGTTTTGTCCCAAAATGTGGAAAACCTATAAGCCTCTATAGACTTGTCCATGACTAAAGTAACAAAAAGACTCAAAAAAAAAAAAAGCAAAAGAAAATAATATGGGATAAATCAACTACTCCAAATCATGCCTAGATCTTAAAAAGGTAGACTACTCCCTTGAAGGACAACTACATTCAAATAAATTTCTCCCTTGAAGGACAACTATTAAAAACCAACAAAATAAAAAAGACTAGACCATACCCTTGAAGGATGGCTAAGTCAAAAAAACCAATATCAAAGGCAAATATGATTCAGAGTCTTCCCTATTGATCAGATTCATCTCATTGTGAGCTTCCCACATCAATTAGCTTACACAACAGAAGCAAAATTAAACAGAAAAGGAAAAAACAACACAATAATTTTATGTCATGGACTTGTCTATAGTCACTCTCGAGTAACACACAAATGGGGCATACCATTATTACTCTAAAGGTTGTGCTACCTCACTACTACTATTCTATTTTACACCCTCTTTCCCTCAAAAACAAAATTTCAAGGGAATTTGAGATTACTTAACACAAGGTGATAACCACGATTTTATAACTACAAAATGGTCAACTAATGCAATGCATAAAAAAGGTTCAAACTTTAGAGCCTATTTAAATTGTTATTTTGGTTTGTGTCAATAACGAGCACCTTGTCTCTCTCTTTTACCTTTTACTTCACATGTTGAATTTTATTTTATAGATACATTTTCCAATAGAATTACTCACCATCTCAACTCATAAACATAACAACTCTCAATCCTACACCTACCCCAAAACCAATGCCTAAAACCAATCATTTCTAGTATATACCATCACATTTATGGGAAAATGCTAAAAATTCAACATGACCACCATTATCCTAACTAAAAATAAATAGGAATAATGTCACAATGCCCAAAACCATCACTTATGCATACATCATCACATATGGAAAATGCAGAAACTAAACAAACATGAGCAACACATTCATTTCTAGTATATACCATCACATATATGGGACAATGCTAAAAATGTAACATAACCACCATTTTCCTAACTAACAATAAATAGGAATAATGTAACAATGCCCAAAACCATCACTTATGCATACACAATCACATATGGAAAATGTATAAACCAAAAAAACATGACCAACACATTCATTTTTAGTATACACCCAATCACATATATGGAAGGTACTAAGAATGCAACTTAACCATCATTTTCCTAAAAACCAATATATACGAAACAAACCAAGACCAAACCACTCATTTTTAATATGAAACCAATCACATATATGGTAAATACTAAGAATGCACCTAAACCATAATTTCCTAAATACCAATACATAAGAAATAAACCATGACCAAAAAATATATTTTTAGTATAAAACATCACATATGGAGCATGCTAAAAATAGAAATTAACCAAGCATATTCCATTTCACATATGGAAAGTTCTAAACCTTTATCTCATAAACACAACCATTTCATTTTATGCATATACCATCACATATGGGAAAGTTAAACATGAAAATCTCATCTACTATGCATATGCCATCACATACATGGAAGTGCTAGTAAACCAATATGATCATTATATAGGTATCATAAACATTCATCCAAAACCATAAACATATACATGAAAATAACATTTACATCATCATCACATCAAATAAAACATCTTATCATATATATGTGTTGAATCAATTTACATCATATGCAAATATCAACATCTCTCATCTCTCACTCATATGCATCTCACATCATCAGCTCACAGGCTAGTATATATACAAAAAATGCATAAATACAAAAATATCTCTCAAAATTAGGATCAACACAACCTCCTTAGAATCATGGTGGACATGATGAGGCACTGTCACCACCACCCTCTCCCTGTCTCTATCTTCACACACTAGAACCTGAGGTCCATGTCTCTGACTGCTCCTGCTCCCTAAGCTCTAAAAATATGGGAATCTATGGAAACTCATGGATCACCCTCTCATATTATAAAATCTCATCTAGTGCAGTGTTATATCTCATAAGAGATATAGTCTGTGGAGGACCCATGGCACCTACCTATCCTGCTACCTGTACTGTTGCCTATGGAGGAGGAGGAATATATACCAAAGCCCATGTGGTTGACCTCAACTAATCTCTCTCTACTATAAATGAGGTCACTCATCCCTATAGACTAGCCACTTGACTTTGAAGATGGCCCACTTAACCATATAACCCCAAGACCTCTACCTATGAGGAATCTTGTGAAAGGATTATAACATCTCTCTCTTATATGGCCATGTCCCTGGCATATAATGTTGTATCCCTCTCTAGAGCTATAGTATCTTTGGCTTACGTAGATACATCTCTCACCTAAATAGAAACATCTCTAGCCTATAATGTTTCACCTCTATCCTAAATTATGGCATCCCTAGCCTACATGGCCATATCCCTCTCTTGTATGGCCATATCTCTGGCCTATAAATAAGAATCTCTCTCATGTGACAAACCCTACATCTATGGAGCTAGCCTCCTAATTTGTACAACTAGGTGTATTCATACCCACCATGCCTAGTATGCCCTAGTGTATCTAGCATCAACCACATCTTCACCTACTAGTAGCTCCTCAAAATTAGGTCCATCTATCTCCAATGGTAAAGGGAGTGGTACCTTGATGTCATCATACCTATATCTAGGGAAAGTAGGTGGAACATCCTACATAAGGCTGAGATGTATCTTGACTCATGCCATGGGTATCATCTCTAGCTCCCTTGCTCTCTTACCTCTGGCCCATAGTGTGCTTTGGAGCCTAATGAGCTCCTCTCCCTGACCTCTAAAAATTGGATACATCAAGTAGGGGCACCAGATAATATCTCCTAGACTCAAGCCATTTAGTAGCCCTCTATAGTACATGATATCCCACATAATACCATCAACACATGTTTGTGCCATGGCCTCTTGTCATCATTTGAACTCAACTCTGAATCCCACTACAATCATGGATGGCAGTCCTAGTGGCCATGTAACTATGATGTGCTCATATGCCTAATATTGTAGTAGGTGCCCAACACAAAATATAGCATGAATGTTGATGCAGACCCCATAACTCTCTATATAACTGAGACAAGTATACATCCCCCCATGTAAAAACTATCGTATGCTCTATTATATGAGCTAGGACCCCTATCAAGGTGATCAAAAATATACCACCATGTATGTTTGGTAGTGCATACATCATGATGTCAATCATCATCAGGATGCTAAGATGATGTTTCTCTTCATCCACTAAAAATAGAGGCTCATAAGTGAGCGATGGTGAGTGATATGTAACCTCACTCACATGCTCACCAAATAATGACACCATATAGATGTCATCCTCCTCCCTTGTGCATGCAAAAATCTACTCATCCTACAATGGTAATCTAAGGATCCTATATACATCCTTTAGTGTGATTGTCATCACATTAGTTAGTAGGTGAAAGGTGTTGGTAGTATGATCACACCTCTCAATCAACATGATCATGAAGCTAACATCTCGAGTGACCTAAAAATACCACTAAATGTTTCCAAGACCAACTTCAACCATGTGGTGTCACTCATCTACTGACACATCTCTCTTGATCCTAGTCAAGAGTGTTAGAAGATGGTCTCTTAGGGTCAACTCATGCCTCACCTATAACCACAAACATACAAAATTAATCAATAAACCTTTCTAATCACTACCTTAACCATTTTCCCTATCCCATGGGAGAACTACATTGGCCTAAGGCCATTTTGGGCTATATAGGCAACATTTAGTAGACATGGGGTCTTCTGGGGCTAGCTCAACCATCTACCTACCTAACTACCAACCTATCCATTTTTACCTAAGGCTTTATGACCTATCTCTCTTAAACTAGGCCTTTCAGCCAATCTCTCATTGTTCAACTAAGCTAAATCTACTTTATGCCACATGATTTGCCTATTCCCTAAGGTCTCATAGATTTTCAAATCTTTTTCTCCCCATTTTTACCCTTTTTACTTTAACAAGGCCACCAATGTTGGTCATTTATCGACCAACATCAGTGCCTAGACTACTGACGTCAGTGTACAACACAACAATGTCAGTGCCTTTACCACTGATATCGATAGAAAGACCTTAACTAATGTTGGTAGACTATCACTAATGTTAGCAATTAGTTCTACTCTAAGGAAGAACCCCACCCATTACCCATTTCCAATTTTAACCCTAAACTACCCTAAAACCCACCCAACCAACCCTAAACATGATCCTACCCTCCCCACTACCCACCCACTACTCACTAATAACCTGTTACACCCCCACTCAACTCAAATCAATAAAATTACCAAAAAACACAAACCAAAGGTTTAAAGGACCTTACCTCATCTCTCCACCTTCATCAGGTTAGGATGACTAGTGCCTATGCTACCACCCCTCTAACTAGGTCTCTACCTAATCCCACCATTTTTTCAACATTTTTGGCTTTTTCTTCCTCTCTGACCAATCAATATGCAAATGAAATTGGTCAACCACCTATTTCCTTTTTATCAGGATTGGTTGGCCACTGATGTCAGTCACTTTACCACTGACATCAGTATAACACTACTAACATTGGTACCATGCAATATCATTTTAATGCTTGCACATCACTTTTTATAGTCCCTTCTTTAGTCTAAGGTAACCTTGCCCACGCCTTACCTTTACAAACTTGACCATGGGGATCATTTTCATCTTTTCTCACACCAACTATTTCCCAAACACATGTTTCATTATGCACCCATTCATTACATCTAAGTTTGGTGTCTTGATCATTCATGCTATCTAGTACACATTGAAAATACCTTACATGTATGAGTATCAATTGATTTGGATCACCACTAACTAATCCTATCACCTATGACCTATTGTGTTTTTAGGGGCACTTCTTACCTCAAATACATGGAATACATTTGACCATTATAGCTATAGTTTTGGTTGATCCTACCTTCTCAGCTATCACTAACAACTATGCCTTGGTATATTTAACCAAAATCCTCCATGACCATACCTATTTTCAACTTTTCAACACAAATTTTTAGTAATTTATGACCATGACATCATCTCTGCACTACTAACCCACAACTAACCAATCTCATTTACTCCTTATCAAATTGGTCACTGATTTTGGGTTTTTTCCAATCAATTCTCATTTTGAGGGGGAGGATATCACACCCCAAGCTTAGACCACTCAACTTTCATTTTTGTCTTGCAACTTACTAACACAACTTACAAAGATAGAAAGAGGAAAATGTAGACACTAAAATTACATTACACAAGTGTATAATGTGTTGTGTCAAAACCCCCCTTAGACCCCCTTTGTAATAAGTCTTCCTAACCCATGCCTTTACCCCCCATATTTAATTAATTAATTAAATATTTCCTATCCCACCTTGCCTAACTACCTTGCCCCAAGACCAATTCTCCCCCTATGAGTCACCACTAGACTTTGTCTCTCACAAATAACTAATTCTTACCCTATAAACTAGATTTTAACCAATTACCTTATACCCAACCTCATATATTAACTATTTATTAATGAGTGTCACACTTGGCACAAAGAAATGGAAGAAAGGAGCCAAAAATATCCCTTTTGACCTATTCTTATGCCACTGCTGTCAGTCAACCCTTGACTGAAGTCAATCAACCCAAAACCAATGTCGACAGGATCACTAACGTCAGTTACTTAAGCACGATTATAAATCCATTTTGGATCCCCCCACAAACATTCTCTCTCTCAAGTAGAAACTCACTCAAGATATTTAAAGCACTCTTAACAATATTTTGGTGATTATCCACTAAAACTAGGGTCATATCTTCTCTGTATCAGTCAAATTTTGGACTAAAATTGATCTATTATGCAAAGAGCTCAAACTATGGTGAGTAGGTGGCACACACTCATGTTCATTTGGTCAGTCACCTTAACAAAGATTTATCAAGAGTATTTATTTAGGTACTTATATCATTTAAGCATCCCTATATTCTATGAATTCTAATTATTTCTGATTAACATTTACACAAGTCCCATCCATCACTGAGGAGGAGTTTCACAACTCCATCTCCTTATGTCTACCTTAACCAAACCAAACTCCTAACCTAGACTTCTTACCATCTCTCTAACCCATCATACAAATCTTTTCCAACCCCATTAACCTATCAAATATCATTCCCTGCACTCAAGAAATCCTTCTATGAATTTCTCACTCCATTGCCCCTACCAACATTGATTATCCTACTGACATTGATCACATTGCCACTAATGACATCGGTTACCCTACTGATGTTGATGACTACCCTTTTACCCAAATCACCCTAAACTAGCCTAAACAACCCTCTAACAAACCAAAATTATATTTTGCTTACTCTGTGATACTGACTGCTACACATAAGTTACAAAAAAGGTACATGCAACACACACACACACACACACACACTCTCTCTCTCTCTCTCTCTATCTCTCTCTCTCTCTCTACTTTAATTTTTCATTTCATTTTTAACTCTTTGTATTAAATAGTGGACTGCCATCCCCCAAGAAGTTTGTCACTTCTTGGAACAAGCAAGTTTCTTGGTAGTCCACTCACCAACCTACTAAAATATATTTTGTGGTAGTGTGTTCTTACTTGCAGGTGGTCCTCCCTAGCCAAAGAGGAGATCTTGACTTCATCTAGATATGGTGCACACCAGTTTAGGTACATATAGTCACTAATCCCCAACCTTTCTTTCTCTATTTCTCACTTCTTAAGTTTAATAAAAAACAATTAAAATAAGTAACACTATGCAAGTTGATCATGTTCCTTCTCAAGTTGTTATTTCACCTTCATCTTCACCTCTTAGTGCCACATTTTTTCAATTTCCTTCATAAGGTATATTACACCAAGTTTTTGATTCTTTGTCAAATCTACCCAGTCCTTCAAAGTCATTGGGATCCCTAAGTAATTTATATTTCACCCAACAAGATATGGAAAAATTTATGTTTATACCTTCCTCAAAGATAATAAATTAGTTTCTTACCATTCCAGTGTCCAAAACGTCTATAGGAACTAAAGTGGTGGTCACTCTAATCCAAAATCCACATGTTATTACTACAATCCCATTGATGTCAACCCCATTACCAGATACCTCCATCACATTGCCTTCCATTCTACTTCAAAATCCATTCTCCCTCCCAAAATTTCCTAAGCTTTAACATCCTTTGTCCAAGGAGATCCATCTCATCTTCTTCCTTGGTTGGTATGACAAACACCTAAGAATAAGAAGTGAGCAGTGGCTCCGAAAGATTTTGATTTTGGTTAGCTTGTGCCAATAAAGCCCAAAATAGCAAAGAAGGCCAAAAATACATCAAGGGTAATTTTTGAATCTGGGCATAAGTATGCTAAAGTTATAATACCTCTCAAAGATAGAAACATTGCGGATATTCAAGCATATAAATATGTAATGAGATGAAAAGATCTTGGGAAACAAACTTATGAAGGTGCAAAGGAAGATTTACAAGTAGCAACAACTTCTTTTATTGAGAGATATAATAAGGACAAAAACGTTAAATATCAACTCAAAGTACAAGTGGAACATCTAAATTTTAATTTAATAAAAATCACATAACCTTATGAGTCTATTCATCCTATTGTACATGAAAATACTGAAAGAGCTATTCAACTTACAAAAATATTGGATCTTAGGGTCATGCAGTCAATGCCTGGATTGAGAGATTAACAACATAAGGTAATCAAGGGTTGCATTCTACCATTGGATTTTTAAAAATCTTGAGTGAAATTAAAACAAAAATTTAGCAAACAATTAGAGCACTCACTCAATATTTGGAGTTGAATGAAAAGGATATTGATACATGGACTTAGCTTCACAAATTCAAATTGGATATTTTGGTTGAGAAAAAGGTCATTCAAAATAGGAAAATGTTCATTGAATATAGGGAAGCTATGAAGAATAAAAAAGATTTTTTCAAGAATCTAATTAAATATCTTGAAGAAGTTGAAGATATTTGTGATAATAAGATGTTAGATCTTGCATATAAAATTGGAAAATTCCCCTACCAAGTTAAAAATGATTCTTAATAAATTCTTCTTGTGGAGACTATTTTTCAAGAATTTACATCTTTTCTCCAAAAAAAGACATAAACAGGTACTTTCACGTTAGACTCCATCAAAAAATTAATTGAATTTCAAGTCATTATGGATAAACTAAAAATAATCATGGACAAGAACAAGGATTTTCTAGTTAACTTAGAAGATTCTATCATAATGGTACTTGTCGTCTCCAAGAGTACATCCAACCCAGATAACGATGAAGTCCAAGCTATCTTGAAGAGATACGAGGAATTTTTAGAGAATAATAAAAAAGAATAAATTCCTATTTCTAAGGACACTTAGTCTATTTTTGTAATTTTCTATATGCAGTTTTGTTCAATGTAAATTACACATAGGAAAAATACATAGTCCTAAGTCGAATAGGATTTTGTCAATGAATAAGTTAATGTATTTATGTTTTTCCTATTTTTATTCATATCTCCTCTCTATAAATAGGAGGATTATATTTTTATAAACGATCACCAATTGTTGTAGAGGGGAAATGTTTCTAAATTGAGAAACAATTTTGAAACTTTGTGTTTATATTGTAAATCAAAGATTCATTCAATATAAAAACATTAGATGATATTTGAAAATTTGTGTTTAAATATACTTGTGGTGTATTGGGAATATTATTATGTCTTTTCCATTGCATTTTCTTATACTTTTAGTGAATTATGGTGTGAAATTTCTACAAGATAGAAGGTGCCAAGAAGCTAATTTTGGAGTCTTGAGCTACTTTTTAGTTACTAGGTTTATGCTCACATTGAAAGTGAATTACTGAGGAGACTTTGGGCTGCCAATTATTCTTCTTTGATAATTTTAATCTTTATTGGAAATAAGGTGAAGACTTTGGGCTGCAATTTATTCCATCTTTTAAGTTTACTCTACTGGTATTATTCTTGTTAATATTTTGGCTAACAAATCTAGATATTGGTTATATTTGGTTCATCAAGTGATCTTAGATTTTCAAAGTATATCACAAAGAATGGAAGGAAGTTTGTGATTGAACATCAATTCTGAAAAAAAATAATTGGATGATATGATAACACCCACTATGATAAAATTATTGTAAATAAATGTAAATAGTTAAGTGTTGTGTTAGTTAATGATAAAAGGGAGCCTCCCCTTTCATTGAGGAGACATTTTATCTCATCTCAATGTGGCTGAAATCACCATTTTTTTACCATTATGTCAGTGACAAAATATTCACCCAATACATTATTAATGAATAATTACATTAGAAAAAAATAGGTATGATATTCAATACATGATAAAATAAGTAAAATGACAAATAAGCATTATAAAATATGTCTACCCCCACCATCTATAATATTTTGACTATGTTATAGAATATGTTTAAACTATTTAAAATTTTTAGCTAGGATATAAAAAATCATGATAACACTAGCGACCATACTGGCCAATTTTGTATATAATAATGTGTTAGAATAAAAATTGTGATTTTTTAAACTTATGATTGTAATCCATTTAAATTATTTTATATGAAGTTTTTATCACTTAGATTTTCACCCTATGAGGAGATGAAAAGCTCTCCTCATCTAAATGGCACAATGGAATCACCTTT
Source organism: Torreya grandis (assembly GCA_037957365.1). Lineage (NCBI taxonomy): Eukaryota > Viridiplantae > Streptophyta > Pinopsida > Cupressales > Taxaceae > Torreya > Torreya grandis. Next base: position 5,279,721 of record JARHVA010000308.1, read on the forward strand.
AGTCTTGTGGGTAGCCTAAGGAATGAGGTGAATCTTTAGATAGGGATACCTTCCTTGATGTATCGCTTTGGATTGAAACTAAAACTAAACTTGGGGGGTGAAAAGGGAGAAGGATAAATGAAATATAACTAACCTAAGGGAGGTGATACACCAAATAACATGATGACATTCAACCATATACATATTACACTTGAAATCAAGAGACAAATTGAACATACACTTCTCCAATCTTTATGTTCTCACGTCAATGATACATTGTGAGGTTATGGATAAATGTGCATAGTTATGAGAAATATAAAATAGGCATATTAGGGCACTAATGAATTGAAAAACTCACTCAAATTTATATATCTCCTAAAACACTTCACATGCCCTACAAGAAGAAGCTTTCCAACTGTAAATAGGATGAAAGAATGACAAAACATGCTAAAGAATCCATAGTCTTTACTTATGAAAAAGAAAATTTTACAAATGAAAACATTAATAAAAATCATGGAAGAGTTAATAATTAGTTTTATTATTGATCAAAAGGGATACATTTGAGTAGGGCTTCACCATACTCAAGTGGAGCATCCCTATAATGGCCAAAATGGCTGGTTCTTATAGAACTTGAGAGAGATAAAATTAAAAGGGTCACAAATGAACTTGTAAAGCTAAGAGAATTATATAATTATGCATGTGATAAGGATATGGGATGAAACATGTAAGGTGTGGAAGCAAAAGTGTCAATTTAAGGCATAAATTTCATGAAAAGTGGCAAGAAACTCCCCATTTTGGCTCAAAAAATGCCTGTATGATTAGCCATATTTTAATTACTTAAGAATAATTAAGAGTAGATAAAAATATTTTAATTTAGATTATGGAAATAATACATGAATTTACATGCATTGGTTTCATGCTTGGTCATCTAGAAACACCTAGAAAAGAAAAATCATCATCTATTACCTAAAAAACTGCTCTTTCATGCAACCTGCACACTTGGATTCTAAATTGGCATTATTTTATCATTAAAATTCTTGGGGTGGATTTAATTACAAATTTAAATACCCTATATTTCCATATATGCATTAGAGACACCTTAAAATGAACTCACTTGAAGTTTTCCATCTTCTTCACTAGCTTGTCTAATAGGCCAGTTTTGACTAATTGAGTTGAAGTTGTTTGTTTTGAATAATTTTTAGTATGAAATTTAAATGAGGTATTATAAAAAGTATATATATTTCTCCCAAATTTGGTTTCATCTCTTGACTCCTTATAAAACCTACAAAACACACAAAATAGTGAGAAAAACACCATTTTGTACCATGTATGTATAGTTTCATACAACTAGTTGGAATTTAAGTATATTAAAGGAGTCATTTACAAATTAAAATAGTATTCATGATTAAAATATGTAATATTTATATCTATCCAACTTCATTTTCATAAATTAGTCCTGATTGAGGGTTTAATAGGGTTTTAGGCCTGTTTTGAGTCTTAAGCATTGTTCATAAAGTCTAGACATCATATCCTCAAAATAATTCCAAAAACATGAGCGTATGAACCCTTGATAACTATTATAAAGTTCTTATATTCCCATGAAAAACCTTTGAGAAGATATAATCATCTCATCTTGGCCTATCGAGCTTGTTCTTCTATTTTGCATAAGTCTAAGCTGCTTCAAGGTCCAAAAATGGTTAGTCTTTGGTTTCTTTTCAATTTCAAAATTTTAAAACTGATTTAACAACCCTGTGAACATTTTTAAATATATTGGAAGGCTTAAATCATGCTATAAGTGATGATATATCCCCATTTGTGTTAAAAAGTGATGCTGAAGTGCAGTTCACTCAGTTCTATTTTTAGACTATTAGTGTAAATTTAGTTTACATGAACAGTTTTTTTGTGGAGATAAATTTAGATAGTTAGTTAATTTTTAGTTAATATATTTTTTAGAAAAAATAAAGCCTTAGAAAGTCTAGAGTTAGTTTTAGTTGATATTACATGCAAATTATTATTTAGATAAATTTAAAATATTTTATTCAATAATTAGAAAAGCATGTTCACATGCAATTCTATTAATACATTGTAATTGATCTTTATTTTCAAGAAGTATTTTTTATTTTTGAAACTCTTATCTCTTTTGTATTATGAATATTTCATATATTTGGCTATGATTTAATTTTATTTAAAAATTCTACATTTGGTATCAGAGCAGGTATTTTTCTTTTGGGTTAAAGATTTAGTAGTTGGAATTTTGCCAAAAAATTTATCATGTCAAATTCTAACTCCTTGCCCATTCCAAAATTTGATGGAAATGAGTATGATTATTGGTGTATCAAAATGATGACTTTTTTTATAGGAAAAGATTTGTGGGAGATTATTGAATCAGGTTATGTAGAGCCAGCTGATTGGAATGCCCTCATAGCAAATGATAAAACAACTAAGAAGGAGGCTAAGAAGAAGAATGCTCAAGCCTTATTTCATATTCAAATAGCTCTAGATAAGAGCCTATTTCCACAAATTGTAGGAGCAAAGACAACAAAGGATGCTTAGAATAATCTAAAAGAAGCTTACCAAGGTAGTGATCAAGTCAAAGTTGTCAAGTTACAGACATTGAAGAGAGAATTCAAGAATTTAAAGATGCAAGAAGTTGAAAGTGTGAGTACCTATTGTGTCAAAGTAAAATATGTGGTCAATAAGATGGCTACACTTGGTGAAATTGTGAACAATGAGGTTGTGATAAAAAAGGTGTTGAGGAATCTCACACCAAGGTGGAACTATGTTGCCATAATCATAAAAGAAAGCAAGAATGTGTCTACCCTTCAATTTGGTCATCTAGTTAGATCTTTGATGTCTCATGAAGAAAGATTGAGAGATTCATTTGGAGAAAGTGATGAGAAAGATTTTTCCTCCAAATTAAAAATAAAAAAGAATGAAGATGCCAATAGTAGCATCAAAAGTAATCAAGGCCAAGGTAGAGGTCAAAATTAGAATTACTCAAGAGGAAATAGAGGCAGAGGTGGTTTCTGAGGAAGAGGTGGTTTTAGAGGAAGAGGTAGAGGCTGATTTGATAAAATAAATATCTAGTGTTATCATTGTAACATGTATGGCCACTTTAATTATGAGTGTAGATTAAAAGAAGATAATAATGGTAAAAGTGTTCATTATGCTCAAGAAGGTGATGAGAATCCTCCAGATAATTTATTTTTATCTTATGACAAAGCTAAAAATATTTCTAAAGATGTTTGGTATTTAGATTCGAGATGTTCTAATGACATGTCAGGGAATAAAAAACTTTTTTCTATAATGGATAAAAGTTTTAAATCCAAGATCAAACTTGGTGATGACAAATCATTGGAGGTTGCTGCAAAAGGAGCTATGGAAGTCCATACAAAAGAAGGTATGAAGAGTGTTAAAGACATTTATTACACTCCAAATTTAAAGCATAATTTGTTGAGTGTTGGACAATTATGTGAGAAGAATTATAAAGTTGTATTTTAAAATCAACAATGTATAATTTATGATAAGAATCAAAGAAATAGGGTGGTAACAGTTAGACCTATGACAAATAATAGGATGTTTCCATTGAAGTTTGGTGAACATAATAAGAACCTTGTCAATATGGCATATGAGGATACAAGTTGGTTGTGGCATCTCAGGTATAGGCATTTAAATATTCATAGTTTGAAGATTCTAACATCAAAAGCATTAGTTTCTAGTTTACGTAAGGTTGAAGAGCACAAGGAAGTTTGTGAAGGATGTGACAAAGGAAAACATGCAAGAGAGAAATTTCCAAAAGGCAATGCATGGAGGGCCCATTATCAACTCCAGTTAGTTCATTCAGACATTTGTGGTCCTATGCAGACAAAGATTTTGGGTAACTCATATTATTTCATTACTTTTATTGATGATTACTCATGACAGTGTTGGGTTTATTTTTTGAAGACCAAAGGTGAAGCTCTTGAGACATTCAAGAGGTTTAGAGCCCTTGTAGAAAATGACAAAGGGTGCAAAATCAAATGCTTAAGGACTGATCATGGAGGAGAATTTTATTCAAAATCCTTTCAAGGTTATTATGATATGCATGGCATTAGAAGACAACTCAGCACTGCATACACACCTCATCAAAATGGTGTAGCTAAAAAGAAGAATCGTACAGTGGTGGAGATGGCATGAAGCATGCTACAAACAAAGGGATTAAGTAATTATTTTTGGGGAGATGTAGTTGCTACAGTAGTATATATTCTCAATTGGAGTCCCACTAGTGCACTTGACAGGACGACTCTGTATGAAGCCTGGTATGAGAAAAAGCCAAATGTTAATTATTTCAAAGTTTTTGGTTTCTTAGCCTATGTTCATGTTCTTGATCAAAAGAGGCAAAATTTAGATCCCAAAAGTGAGTCATGTATTTTTTTTGGATATAGTGAGGAGATTAAGGCTTATAGGTTATATAATCCTCTCACTAATAAGCTTATTGTGTCAAGAGATGTGATTTTTGATGAAGGGGGAGTTTATGGTCATCAAAAAGGCCATATGGAGAAGTCAAAATATATTTTAAATGAAGTTATTATGGATGATATTGAATATGGGCAGCCCATTAATATTTCTATTCCAAGTACTACAAATCCACCAAGTAACCCCTCATCTAGTTGTTCAATTCCAAGTGTAAGTCTAGATTCAAGTCCTAGTTCTGCAAGGAAGGTAAGAAGATTGAGTGACATTTATCAAAGGAGTTCAAATCAAGCACATGAAGAAAATCCAAGAGGTGAGACATTGAATTTTGCTTTACTTACCAAGGCTGATTTTAAACCATCATGTTTTGAAGATGCATATACTAATGGGGTTTGGATGCAAGAAATGCAAGAAGAGATGGATTCTATTCATAGGAATGACACTTGGGAGCTTACAAAGCTTCCATAAGACAAGAAGAAGATTGGCACCAAATGGGTCTACAAGACTAAGTGTAATAGTGATGGAAGTGTTGAAAGGTATAAGGTGAGATTAGTTGTGAAAGGCTTCACACAAAAGTATGACATTGATTATGAAGAGACATTTGCACCACTAGCAAGACAAGAGACCATTAGAATGCTGATTTCATTGGTAGCTCAAAATAATTGGAGCTTCCATCATATGGATGTGAAAAGTGCCTTCTTGAATGGGTACTTAGAAGAAGAAGTATATGTGGAACAGCCACAAGATTTTGAAGTGCAAGGAAAAGAAAATCATGTCTACAAGTTAAAGAAGGCTTTGTATGGCCTAAAACAAGCACCAAGAGCATGGTATGCAAGGATTGATGGATATTTTTGAGAGAATAGCTTTCAAAGAAGTAAGAGTGAACCTACCCTTTACTACAAACAAGAAGGTAATGATATTTTGATTGTAAGTTTGTATGTTGATGACTTGTTGTATATGGGTAGCAGTTCTATGATTAAGGATGAATTCAAAGTTTCCATGATGAATGAATTTGAGATGAAGGATTTAGGCCCCATGAAATATTTTTTAGGAATGGAGGTTTATCAAAGGGAGAATAAAAATTTTATTTTTCAAACAAGGTATGCTAAAGATATGTTGAAGAAATTTGATATGGTTGATTGTAAACCAGTCTCCACTCTAGTTGCTCATGGAGTTGTGTTGTGTAAAGATGATGGTGCTGAAAGAGTTGATGAGATAGCCTATATAAGTATTATCAAAAGTTTAATGTTTCTAACTCACACAAGACCTGATATTGCTTATCTAGTTTCACTTATTTCAAGGTACATGACAGATCCATCAGAAATACATATGAAGGAAGCCAAGAGAATTTTGAGGTATGTGAAAGGCATTCTAGATTTTGGTATTCATTACTACACTTCTAAAAGGATCAATCTTGTTGGTTTTAGTGATTATAATTGGGGAGGTAGTTTGGATGATCAAAATTCAACATCTGGGAATTATTTTTCTTTTGGTTTTGGTTTGATTACTTGGAGCTCAAAGAAGCAAAGTATAGTTTCCATTTCTTCTATAGAAGCAGAGTATGTTGTAGTCACTTCAGCAAGTACACAAGCATTATAGCTTAGAAAACTTCTTGAAGAAATTGGAGAGATTCAAGTTCAGCCCACAGTTATTTTTTGTGATAATATTAGTGCTATTAAATTGGCCAAGAATCTAGTCCATCATAGTAGGACAAAACATTTTGATTTAAAGCATCATTTTATCCAAGATTTAGTGCAGATGAAGGTAGTAGAATTGAAATACATCAACACTAAAGAACAATTGGTAGATATCTTCACGAAAGTAGTTGCAACAGATCAGTTTTTGACACTCAGAGATCAAATTGTTAGCCCACTTAGCATTAAGGGGGAGTATGTTGAAAAGTGATGCTGAAGTGCAGTTCACTCAAGTTTATTTTTAGACTATTAGTGTAAATTTAGTTTGCATGAATAGTTTTTTTGTGGAGCTAAATTTAGACAGTTAGTTAATTTTTAGTTAATATATTTTTTAGAAAAAATAAAGCCTTAGAAAGGCTAGATTTAGTTTTAGTTGCTATTACATGCAAATTATTATTTAGATAAATTTAAAATATTTTATTTAATAATTAGAAAAGCATGTTCACATGCAATTCTATTAATACATTGTAATTGATCTTTATTTTCAAGAAGAAGAAAAAGGAGAATGATTCCAATTTTTTGAAGAAGTATTTTTTATTTTTTCAACTCTTATCTCTTCTATATTATGAATATTGCATATATTTGGCTATGATTTAATTTTATTTAAAAATTCTACAATTTGGACATTAGGTCTTAGTGTGCCTAGTATGTCTGTTAGCAAGTTTGAGCACAAATAACCCTTTTGATGTTTCCTTTGCATTCACATATCTTTAAACCCTATATATTCACCCCATTTATATGATCAAATAATATTCAAATCAATCTTAGGGTTAGAAGTATCATTGTTCTCTTATTTTGTCTTTTAGGCCTAGAAATGCCCATCATGCATGACTATAACCTTAGGAACATATGGTACCCTATTTGGTTCCCCTCTTTATTAACAAGTCCCCCATGTTTTTTTAGATATAATTAAGATTTTAAAACCTTTTAAATGTCTCTCCTTAGCCTCTGGTTCACCTTACCACCTATTTTCTTCCAAAACATATCAATTGCACATGAAGGGAGAGCCCTCTATTTGAGATAAAATAGAGGGTACTCCCCTATCTTCCTAGAGTAAAACTAATATTAAAATGACCTATCCAAGTCATTTATATTATATACATAAATATTTATCTCTTTTTTAGGTCATCTAACCTTCCAACTCTTTAAAAAAACTAAAACATACCCCTTGAGAGACTGTGTGCAGGTTGTTTACTACATGGACTATGTGTAGGGTTTGATAAGGGCCCTTTATATGTTACATATCCAATATTATGGATTTAAGAGAAAATTTAAATCACTAATATATGATTAAAACCTAAAAATCATACCAACTTCCTTGCATGTCTCTCCCACACATGAATTCTCAAGACTGTGTTTACTATTCCTGATTGTGTCTTACCTATGGTGTATTTTGTAGTCTTTGGACCCTTGAAGGCAATGTTACAAGTCCCTTTTTATTTTTTATTATTCATATCTCATTTATATTATATATACACTCCATATTATGCATTTCCAACGTCAAAATATCCATCCCATGCTCAATATATTCTAACTATTTATGCTTTTGACTGAGTCCTATTCAATGGTATTCCTATAGGTGTTTATAACTTGAGATTAGATTTGGAAGATTTATATAAGCTTATTAAAACCTTATTATATAATTTTAGGTTTCTATACCTTTCCAACCATGTTTAGAGAGTACCAATCAACAAATAACCTCTCTCTTTAGCTCACTATATATCCACTCAGCCAATTGTGCATCAAAAGGAAACTTGGTTCTAAAGCTTGTTTTAGGCCTTGAATACAATGGGGGTAACCCATGTGAAAAATTATAAACTATAATCCAACTTCCATCACTATAATTTCTATGTTCATAGTTTAAATGAGGTCCATTTTAAGCACTCCAACCTTCTTGATCTCTATCCCTTACTGTAGGTGATTATTTGGGCAACTTATATGGGTAGGATTTACATTCCTTAATTAAAATAGGGTGCTTAAGTGTATTAAATATCTATATTATTCCTATTATATTTATAAATCATGTTCTATGCTTAAACCCCCTCCAAACATTATTTAGGCCTTCTTCATCACTTGTGATTCACAAAGCTATGTCTTCATCCTTTAGGCTTGGTCGTAGGTGCTATTTTGGGTCTCATTTAGGATTAAAGTGTCCTTTTTGTCTTGATTTATTATGAAATTATGGTGGAGTGGAGGGTTTACCTAAACCAATTAGAGGCTTCATAAAGACCTCAAAACCTTATTTTTACTTCTAATTCTTGGTAAGTCTTCTATTAGATGTAGATATCACTAAGACACAATAGTGTCTTAGAGAGTAACTTGAAGGCTTGAGAAAGCCATATTATTCAAAATTTACACCCCTCTTATTTTGAAACATGACATGCCTATGCAAAAGATTTAAAATAAATGCACTTAGACTTTCTAGAGGTCAGAGAAATAATGTATAAGGACACTCAAAAAATGAGATGGATCTCTATTTTACCAATTTATGGATTGGATGCCTAAACTCAATTATTTTGATCTTAGAATGTAGTCTCTAACTCCATTTTCCAACATAGCCCTTCAAAAGGGTAGTCATGAAGTTTTATTTAAACTATAACTTGAATATATATATATATATATATATATATATAGTCATAATGACTATCATATATCTCTCAATGAGTTCTAAACTCATCTCCATAGCTCAATATTATTATTCACATCTCAAAACACCTGGAATAAGTGTCAAACCTTCTCTTCAACATGCATTCATCCATGAGATCACCTGTACCTTCTCATTAATGGTTGCCTTGTATGTGAATGTTACATATGACTACAACTCATGGAGATTTTGCCTTAAAATATGAAATTGAAGGAGGAGGGGGTCAAGAAGACATTTAATACATGGTTAAATACCTATCACAACCTCCTAAATACACTTTCAAAGAATGAAGATTTTGAAATGGTGAAAATAGGTTTGTCATCCCACATAAGACCATTCTACAAATTTGTGATGTTTTACCCATAAAATAAACTTTAAAATTTAAAATAAGCATGTAAATAATTATAGGAGAGATAAAAAATAATATAAAAAAAAATTTAGTAATTGGTTCAGACATAATTACTCAAACCAAGGAGAAACCCATGTGGTGCATAGATTAACATGCAGATTTAGAAGGTAAACTTCATGAGGATGGTTCATCAAGCACATTCCACAATTATTAAAAATAATTATATGTAAATTAAGGTATATAAGTTTATAATACATCCCCAATATCATTATACCTAAAACTCTTTATGCTAGTTGTACCAAGTACAAACCTGTAAGTTAGTTCTGCATGTCTAGAAAGACAAGAAAGGGGTATAATGGTTTTGAGTGAGAAATGGAACTTTAAGATTAAAAAATGTGGAGCTAGATTTTGGAAGCTGAAGAGACATTTTCTAACCATTTACCATGTGGCGCACTTCCCAAAGAAGTCATACAAGTGCCAAAATCATGCTTTTCTTCAAGAAAACTACCTTTCTTCTGTATAACCTACCAATTTTAATTACCAACAATGTATTAAAAATTTTAAGGATAAATTTCACATGAAATCACCCATTTGGATCCTCACATTTCCCAATAAACCCATGAAAATAATTAAATGCTCAATTTTGACCCTTAAAATGACCCAAAATGATAAATATAATAAAAGACTAATTAACCAAGGCCAATATAGCATTAATTTGTATCAATTAACATATAAAAAATCCATTGAAACTCATATTATACCCATTATATACCTATAAAGTAAATTTTTTACCTATAGGTTCCCTAATTTGACTAAAAAGTCAAATTTGGTCAACAACAGCTTAGCACAAAACCAATGCATATTTTTCACGATAAAATATGGTATTTCATCTCTAGGGTGGCATGAAGAATGAGATATAAATGAATAATAATTTGAGGATATATGAACATTAGTACAACAACCTATAACATAGAATCTAAAATTAAGTAACACTTAAAATAATAATATTTCTAGTGTTACTTAATTATGAACTCATTAATTGAAGTAGACAAAGAGATTCAAACATTGATAAATGATAAATAGTTACATTCATATATGATATTATCTAACTTGGCCATCATGGACAGTAACTCATAATTTTAGTTGAGATATATTCATTCCAAACAACATGAAAATAAAAAAATACAAAGCAAACACAAATAAAAATAATAAATTAAGAATAAAAAAAGAAAACCAAAGTTAGAAAGATAAGATATCAATGATATCAAAAATTTAATTGATGGCCATTAAATGTATGATATAACCAATCAACATATAGATCTTGAATATGAAAAAGATTTCATCCAAGAATAATAATTATTTTATTTGGTCTTAAACATAAAGAGTCAAATTAATGATGTTTTCTAGGCTCTTTATGAGTTTTATATAGTATAAAACTAAATCACCAATATTGAACATTATCTTAAATATTTTATTATTGAATAATTTTTTGAATATTTATTTAGATGTTTCATGTTTTTATAATGAAATAGTTTTTAATTTATAATATGGTAAGAGGTCATAAAATATTTGTTGTATTGTATCAATATTTTCATAAGTGTATTGGAGAGAAGTTTTTATTAAATTAATATGTAAGTAAATTGGATAAGTTATTTCAAAACTAAAAAATAAGTATAAAAGGTGAATAACTAAATGAAACTCTGATTGTAGTATGATAAACCCATAAGGATTATAGAATTTAAAAATGTGAATTTATATTATTTTCAAATACAATTTTCTTCATAATTGAAATCAAATTATTTTTAGTCGATTCATCTTGTGCATTTCATCAAAGGTAATAGATTGATGAATGAATCAAATAATAGAGTAGCATCTTAAGAATTATAATTATTTATTTGAAATAAATTGTGGATCATTGCTAGAAATGATTTTTTAAGAGACTCCAAAACATGAGAATGTATATTTTTCAGTGTTGGAAAATTGTTATGTTACTTTTGTTTGTTTCATTATATGATTAGACCAATAGGAAATTAAAAAAATAAAAAAATGGATAAATCACCACTGAGATGGGGACTTTCCTCTGTATTTGAGAGGGGTGGATTCCTCTTATGATTATAAGTTTTGGGGGATATTTCTATACTTTTAAAAATAAAGCAAAAAATGAATCAAAATATGGAAATGGTGAAAATTGAAAAATGGGAGAATAATGGAGGAGGATGGAAGTGAAGGTGATAAAATAACTACATAATAAACTCATGGAATCAATAGAATAACTTTGATTTAATTGAAGTGTATATAAATTATTCCTTTTACATGAAAAAAAAATTAGGAACAACAAATGTATTTGAATAAAATAACTTGTTCAGTGGACCAAAATTTCCTCAAAACTTGGATTGGGTACACTTAGTGTAAAGCCCATGCATTGGGTTTTCAACACAAAATTTGGACACAACATGAGTTACACATAGCCAATGTAATTGTAGGATTTCTATTGGATTATATATATATGAATAGGAAAATTTTGTAAATAAAGAGTATCCAAAAAAAAAAATCCAAATAAAATTAATTTTTTTTTATACTTCATTAAAAAATATGAAAAATACATGAAGCACAAAAAGATTCAGCCAATCCTTTACGAAGAGATGAAAATAAAAATAATTCCCTTTATAATGGTCATCTCTCTTATTTATAACACATAGGAGGATGAAAATGACCTTTATTATTCTCATATTTTTCCAAGCGTACATTACATTTATAGTTCAATTTAAAGTAAAGTGACTTAAATATTACATAAAATATAATATATTTAAATAATTCACCAAGTGGACTCACCGATATCTATCTATTAAGTATAAGAGTTCAGATATAGTTTTTTTCACACTCTAACATATAAAACTAAGTCCTATGAAGGGATTTTTTACTAAAGGATGATAAGATAACCCATCATAAAAAAATTCATTAGGATAAAATATTATAGATAATAGAATTTATCATTCAAATATATTTCCATCACTTTGAATGTAAGTCAAAACATATTCTAGATTACAAAATAGATAATTCATAACAAGTGCACCTATGAGGTATTCTTAGAAAAAAATAATCCTATTAGTTTCTAGCCAAAATTTTCATTTAAGGATCAAATTTTATACATAATTAGATTTGTTATTTTAGTATCTTTTCAATTATTTAAATAGGATCTAAATAGATTCCTGATGTGAGTGGAAAAAATATTTTTTTCTTTGAATTTTGGTGCACTTAGAGTATCTACCACACCAAGTGTACTTTCCATACCTGTGTATTTGCCTCAACCACAAATTCATGATACTGGGTCAACCTGCATTAAAAGTTTTAAATCTTTAGTATGAAAATTTTAAGAAGTTTGAGACTTTATCACTTACAATTTTTTTTCTTTGGGATAACATATTTAAAATGCATCAAACTATAATTGAAATAGAGTCTATAAGTTAACTTATATATTAAAAAATGGAAGAATTCCACCTGTCATACAATTTTGTGAATTATACCTAATTTATCCAATTAGGCTTTACATAAAATATATAAATTTTGGGAACTTTTTCCATTTTAAAAATATGTTCATTGGGAAAATATATTTATAACACCTTAAATGAGAAACAAAACAAATTTTTATATGAAATATATGACAAAGTGAAAGAATTTCACCTATTATGCACTTGTGTGAGTGGTACCTAATTTATAAGCCTGAGTTTTAAATAAAATATAGGAATTTTGGGAGTCTTATATTTTATGAAAATATGATAAATTTTAAAATATATTTCCAATGTATCAAATGCTAATGAAATTGGAGTCCAAATATGAAAGATATGATGAGACAAAAGAATTAAAAACATTGCACAGTTACAAGAATGATACCTCATTTCTTCAAATGGTTTTTTGCATAACATATATGAAATTTGGGAAGTAATATCTCTTTTATAAATATTTTCCTTGGAAAAATTATTTCTAACAAATCAATTAAAATTGAAAAGGGAGTCTGGATGTGAAATATATGGCAAAATGAAAAAATTATACCTGACACACATTTGTAATGAATGGCACTTATTTTATCTAGTTGGACTTTACATAAAATATATGAATTTTGGGCTTCTAATAATTTATTAAAATTTTAAACTTTTGAAAATATATTTGCAACATGTCAAACAACCAAAACATAGTCTAGATGTGAAAGATATGATTAAAAAAGTAATTGTACCAACCATGCACATGAGGTGTGAATGGTATATGATTTATCCAATTTGATTTTAAATTAACTATATTATTTTTAGAATTTTATCCTTTAAAAAATATGTTTGTTACTACAATATCCTCCTAATGCATTAAATGAGAATCAAAAGAGAGCTTGAATGTGAAAGATATGATAAAATTAAATATTTTCACCTCTTATGTACTTGAGGTGAGAATGGTACATGATTTCTCCAATTTCTCAAAAAATAAAAATTTAAAAGGAAAAGATCTTTAAGACGTGGTTCACCTATGAGGCCCACATGAACTAGTGCCAAAATTTCAATTTCTCCATGTGGGAAAAAAATTAAAAAATTTATGCATTTAAATTTTATGTACAACAAATGGCTTTGAACATGGGATCATATCACCTATAAGAATACAATATAACTCTATATTATATGGTGATCATTGCCTTATCCACCTTGGATAGTGTGTAGAGAACATTCATATCTTGATCTAGCCAACTAGTAGCTAGTTTGCCCATCCAAATGCTATGGGAATGAACATGATATATCAGGTGAGATCATTGTCTTATAAGATCTAATTATTTTATTATGAGAAATCCTAATAAATGATGTGCACACACACCCACATCCTGATGTGGAAAATTGGAATCTAGTTAACCTATTCTAATAATATGTGAAATTAACACATGCTTATAAGCTAGATCATTGCCTTTAAAAACCACCTATTTTATTGCCAACACTCCAAGTAGATGATTCATAATGCACACTCTATCCCAATATGGCTAATTGGTAGTCATTTTACATATCCCAAGTGTATAATAAATGAATATCCAATATTGGGTCAAATCATTGAATTGAAAATTTGACCTATTTATCTAAGTTTAAATTGTTGTTATTTTATATGCTTGAAAGGATATACAAAGATAAATTTATTTTTTGTTTAAAAACACAACATGATTTGTTTGAGTGTCTTGGTAAAAAATGTTACCTAAAACAAATCTCGGTATAACTTATGATATCTCTAATCATATAATAATGCATGAAATCATGATATAAGGATTTGACTATGAAGTGTTTTAATAATGGATATATTTATTTCAATTATATTCAACACATGGAATAATAAAAAACTATAATACTATTAAACTTATCTAAAACAAGCATGCACACCAAAAGAAAAAAATAATAAATAAAAGAACATGCCAAAATGGTTATGCACAATAGAAAAAACATATTTGATAGGGGTTTACAAAACCATTAACATGTTTATAAAAGTATGAATCTCTTCTTAACCACTTGAGAGAAATTGACAAGATAAAGGAGACCAAGGTATCAATAAAATTAAGAAACAAAATGCCATCTTGAATGGAAACATAGGAGCATCTCAAAATAATTTTTTTGTTTGTTTATGCTCAAAATCAACCAATATGTTGTGTTAAATTGTATGTATGGTGTTGTATTAATAAATCAAACCATACTCTTATTTAATTGATAGAATTGGATTCTCATTACTTCCCTTAATGGTTTATACTACTCTAATTGATTTATCCAAATATTATTTGACTTATCAGGAGAAGATAGATAATTCGTTTACTACTATAGTGTTCACCTCCTTGATAGAAACCAAAAATAACTTTCATGCATGAAAATATGTCCCCCTTTCTCTTGAGTTTGATAGTTTTTTTTACAAAAACTTATAGTTAACATGATTTTATAGTAGATTCAACATGTTTGATATCTACCTTATTATCAACTGCCTACTCTTCAATTAATAGTCTAGGGTTATTCAATTGATGCTATTGGAAGAAATAGTTTCGTCAAATATCTTCTTATTTATGACTAGGTTTTCTAGACCTTATTTTATGAAAAAGGTGAAGGGGAATGATGTTTCAATAAATGCAGTGTTTTATTCTAAACCAAAGATCAATCCATTGTTTTGTTGCACACCATTATGGATTTATTATTATTGAAATTGATAAAATAGGTATTAAAATTCTTCATTATCCATTTTATTTTTTTACAAACTTGGATTCATGATCATAAGTTTTTAATACCATACACTTGTATTCATGATGTTGAACACTATCAAATTATTATTTTAAAATTATATTTATCCCTCGTTATTTTAAGTAAGCTATAAAAATATTTTCAAATCATTTTTCCATAGCTTTTATATTATTTTTACTAAAAATTCAAGATCTTCTTTACAAAACTAAATGAAATAATTCCATTTATCTATAGAAGCATTCAACATGGTGTAATTAAAACCATCACTTTCATTCTAAACATGAATACAATTTTATTTTTGTATTTGTTCCAACTTTTGAATTTTTTAGAGTGGGAATATTTATCTTATTTTGATTTTTATAGCTCCATATAAATATTTAAAAATTTATCATCTTTGGGATCATCAAAAATTTCATGAATTGAATTTTATTTGAAAATAGAGATAAAGAGGAAATCATTTTTTATACCACAATATAATTTGAAATAACCTAACCAACCCTTAATTTGGGATAATATAAGATATTTTTCTTATTTATTTATTCTCTTTACCACCAATTATCCATGCTAATAATTTTTATAATAAAAAAAATCAGAATTTGGGTGGAAATAACAAATCTCAAAGTATTATAATCATGGGATACATTCCATCAATTTTAGGATTCAATTTAATAGTGTTTCTAATCTTATCTTGAATGGGTAAAACTACCTTTAAATTTTGGAAATAAAATGTACCACTTAATTCCTAGTAGAGACTCCTAAAACTTTAGAATTTTTTTTTATGTCACTTGTGTTTTATTTATTTTAATGATTCACCCAATGATAAGTGACACAAATTTGACAATAAATGGATAAGTGAATGTTGATATGGTTATTTTATTCTAAATTTTAGAGAGGTGTTTATGTCATATATTTTGAATTTTTTTGGGGATTTTTGTGTAATTTTAACTAGAAATCACAAAAAAGGAAACAAAATCAGCAGATGGTGGAAGTTGAAAATCACTGAATAATTAATGAAGATGGAGGATAAGGTGAGAAACTTCTATCAAAATAAAGTAAGATAACTTTTAGAATAACTCAGATTTAAATGAAGTGTCTATAAATTCACTAATTTTACTCATATTTATATCAAAACCTCGTACATGGAATGGATAAAAAATAACTCAGAATATCCCAACAAAAACTAGAATCTTTCTACATCGTTCTATCATACTATATGTAAAATTAGACTAGTCAAATGTACCAAATAATCTCTTTATCAACACATGTTATACATGCTTACTTATATGCAAATTTTTAATTATGCCACATGTATTATTTTTAATATTTCATTCCATAGTAAAGATATATATATATATATATATATATATATATATATATATATATATATATATATATATATATATATATATATATATATATATATATATAATTTCATATTCCTTAAGCACTATGAAAATTTTATAGAAAACATAGGTTACTACAAAACATGATCCTTGAAAAAATTGACATTTAACCTTTGAATTTAAAAACATATCAATGACATACAAAAATATGACTATGGGAGCTTTATGAGTGAAACCAAACATCATTTTATATATGAAACCGACTTTAATATTCAAATATTATGCATGCATACTATAGAGTAGGAATACAAAGTAAGTTAGGATATGCATTAGTGAGGAAATCCCAAAATAAGCATAAAGGACACAATGTGCTAAGCCTAATCCCTCAAGGGTTTTTTATAAGGAAATATAAGAGCTATTTAAGAAATGCATATACCATTCAAACCTTCCAAAGAGCATCCCTCCTTGCAAGAGTGGCCAAGAAGTAGGATTTTCCCCAAATTTGGATCTCCAAGTCTTTGTAAATGATGAGTAGGTTACTCCTCCATCATCTCCTAGTGTACCAATGACTTAGGCTCAATAATTTGGTCACTATTTGAAAATAGGTGAAACTTCTCTATTGAAATTTATGCATAATAAGATTGCATGAGTGAAGCTTAAAAAATAGTTGTCTTAGACCTCTTAGTTATAATTTTTTTGAAAATAATCAAAATCAACCATGACCGTCCATCTTGAGATCAAGATGTGTGGCCATGAATCAATACAATTTTGGATCGATAAGACATAAATATCCCCATTAATATTTGGAAGAATGGAGCATTAATGAGGCATGGGTGGGCTTAATCTTGATATTTATTCCATTAATACCTTATGGATGCCACCCCATTGATGATGTCATAGGGTGATGCAAATTTGAGGAATGAATTTACAATTAATAGATTTTCAATTAATTCCATGGATTTTTCACTTAAGATCTTGATTTGGATTAATTTGCTTAAGTGGGTTTAATTAATTTTCTAAAATTCTTTGGTAATTGGTTGTTCATTTAATCAAACTAGTCAAAATGTCAATTTAATGAGGCATAATTTGACTAGAGTATAATTAGAAGAAGGGATCAGTTGTGTATAGAACAATACTCTAAATTTAGCATTATGGACATGAAATAACACATGAACATGACATGTGCTTCTAAATTAGAAGAATTTAGTGATCGTGAGTGTTATTTTTCATGGTTGTAATTTGACTCAAAGTGAATTGATAAAAGATAATAATCACATAAAATGCATTGTCCCATCCAGGGATACATTAGCCTAAATTAGCACCTATACATGACAAGTTTGGACCATTTAGTGCATTTTAGTGATTTTGTCCTAGATTATGCATTATTACAAAATATTACTTTGATTGAAAATTTTAGCATAATAATGATAGGAATTAGATGTCTACATTTTCCCCTTATTTGAGAAGGTGTGGTGAGATATTTAGTCAAAATAACATCTTTTCAAAAAATGAAAGAGTTGTCAAGAAGAAGTTGGCAGGTAATTATTTAAGAAATGACCCATGATGCCCCATTGAGAGGGCATGTAATGATGAAAGAGATGGATGTTCTCTAAAAAAAGAGTGAAATCAACCCATTAATGAGAGTATACCTGTACGAGCTAATTCTTACATGCATTGATTCTCAATGATAAAAAATAGACTAGAATATAATGGGCCCCAAGGTAGGGGCAAGCAGGAAGAATGTAATCCCAAAATATAAGTGACACTCTTTGACATTCCCAAAAGAGGGCAAAAGTTGTGGGATTATGGATTAATCAATATCAAGACAAATTGCACACTTTGAAATTTCTAGAATGAGGGTAAAAATCATAGATATTAGAATTAGAATAAAATGAGAGCATTTATCTAGATAAAAGAGGTTAATGAATTAATAATGTACCCCATTAGAGCAGATCTGATCGGTTGATAAATTGATTTTTCCCTAGTCAGGCTGATTTTGTTCACTTGTAATTAATTTTTCCCTAGTAGGGTAGAATGGATCGGTGATTGGTCTAAATATTGTGCCCTGGTAGGGAAAATTGGCAAGCATAGCTCAATGATATAAACTAATGCATAGATTAAATATGAGTGGGTGTAAATTTAGATGCAAGGTTATGATAATTGGAGAAGCCACAAAAAAATAAGCATATGAGGATGCATAAATTAATGACAAAGATGATTTCAAGAAGAAGGGTGGTCGAGATGACTTGAGATACATCATGTATCTAAGTGCTACCTACATAATCCAAATGAACCTCAGGCCAATGTAGTTTTCCCAAAAGGGAGATAAAATGGAATGAGTAATGAAGAATAAGAGAAAGATGGTCCACTGTTCAATTGTGAAATCATGTTAGGTAGTGGATAAATAGGATAAGGCCTCTAGTAGATTCTATAATATAGCTTAGAGGATGCACATCCCAAATTAATTATATAAATAATCAATTATACTCATAATATATGCCAAGGGATGCATGCCTTGCATATAGTCTGGTGTTATTTATGATGCATTCGTAAATTCTCTTTAGAGCTTCATTGACTTTTGGAGTTGGAGCACTTGGTGTTTAATATAGAAAAATGAATTTGTGCATTATAAGCATGAATGGCCTATAATGACATCGTATTTTGATTGCGATTGGATGGTTCAAATGCGAATATTTATAACTAAGGATAATGATAAAAATTACCAACACCAGAGTTACAACTATTTACATTTAAATAAAAACAAACAAAAATAAAGATAAAAACAATACATAAATGTAACCTAACTTAAAATCAAGATATGAATAATCAAGATTTAAGTAGGAACAAGAATGTATAAAATAAAAAAAATAAAAAATTAATAAATAACATGCAGCAAGATAGGAATAATCAAGATCCATGTGCATTAACAAGAAGTACTTGGAAAACAAAACAAAACAACAAGTTAAATACAACTTTAAAAAAATCAAGCCTAAATGAAGACTAGACGAAAAGTAGTTATATAATGTATTTGAATTCACAAGAATAAAATAAATACAATACAAGATAAAAAAGTAACACAAAATAATAAAACACCAATAATAAACAATAAATGAACAAAATACTAACAAAATCAATGGAGAGACAAAAAAACACAAAAAAACAACAATAAAAATCAAATAAGCATACACAAACAAGAGTTAGTCATAATGTTAGTACAAAAAAAAAAAAGGTGAATGGTTTGTGTAAGTGTAATAGAGGTGTTATCTTTATGACATGGTGACCCCTAATCTAAAAAATAATGAGATTGACATAATATAACAAGAATAAAAGAGACAAAGTTCCCCCAAGTGATAGGGAAACAACAAGACAAAAAAAATATGAGGAAAAAGAAGAAAAGGTAGGGGTTGGTCAGGATGACTCCAGATGGACAAGACAAGTGGATACTACCTACATATCTCTATGGATGCAAGGTTCAATGTGAACTTCAAGACAAATGTAGTTCTCTTGGGAAATAGGATAGAAGAAAAATGATGATAAGAAAACATGATTGATGTTGTAGAGGAAATAAGGAAATGGGTTTGAAAAATAGTGAGTGCATTCAAATGAGTTCTCAAAAAATGGTGTGAGTATGGGATTAGAATTAAAAAAAGTGCAAGACAACCTTTATTTTTATTTTATCAATCAATTGTAAATGTTTTTGTATTTTTGGGATAAGCAACATAAATGAACTATTCACAAATGGCCCAAATATCTACCTAAGGAGATGCACTTCCACAGGTAAGAACTCAAACAATAACTAAACTAGATGAAATAGTAATTATGAATATAAACAATGGCATAGGGTACCAACAAATCAAGGAGATGCACGTCCAAGAGTAGAAGTTCCAATAACTGCTATAGCTAACTTTAATGGCCCTTGTGATCCTATTAAGGCAAAAATGCCTAACATATAGTATTAAAATAATAATAGAATTACATTTAGTGTGAGATTAATCTTAAGAATCATTCAGTAAGAAAAAATGATGTGTTGATGTATCCATGTTCACTTGTCTGTAAGAGGAAGTTGCAAAATAATGTTCAAACTAAATTAATTTATAGAGATAGTGTAGAGTGTGTCTAGAATTCCTATGCGTCATAATAAGGATCATAATTGGTTGTAAGGAGTAGAATTGTCTAGGTTATAATGGGACAGGGTATGAAAAAAAATATTTTTATAAGTCAAATGGTCTAGGGTGGAAGGAGATAAAATGAATATGTTCCAGAAGAGGATGGTCCAAAGTGTGAGAAAAAGATTCTATTGGAATATAAATGATCCAAAGTGCCAATGGTCCTGTTGATGCCTCTAAGTGTATTAAGGTGCTCTTAGTATTTAAAGAACACTTCTCATTTTAGAATTTAGGAAATTCAAAGCCTGAGTTACAAGTTGTGATAATTGGATTATCTTTGATGAAATAAAGGCAAAGTAAGTAGACTGTTCCACAATATTTATATTGATTGGTGATTGGGAGCCACC
The DNA here is from genome assembly GCA_037957365.1 of Torreya grandis. Lineage (NCBI taxonomy): Eukaryota > Viridiplantae > Streptophyta > Pinopsida > Cupressales > Taxaceae > Torreya > Torreya grandis. The sequence continues at coordinate 5,300,931 of JARHVA010000308.1, forward strand.
TTGGTTTGACTATTAAATCTATGCAAAGTATGAAACATTCGTGCTATTATTAGTGATTTATGATCCAAATCCAAACTAAATATTAATCTAAATGAATATTTACAATGGGGCTTAAACTAGTGTGATCTGATTAAAAAATAAGTAAAAAGGAAAGGTATGGTAGAAAGAAATTATGTGATTTTTGATCTTTGTCTCAAACATCATGACAAGGGTTAGATTCCAATTGAGCATGCATTTAACCATTGTATAATGTAAAATAACATATGCTCAAATTCCACTACACACTAGGTGAGTATCTAAGGATAATATTAAGAAATACAAGTAAGAATTGACATTAATTTATAGATATACTACTTCAATCAAATAACATTTGTACATCCTTTTTCAAGGTAAATAAAATGAAGAAAATTCAAAGACCTTCAACCAATCTAGCATTGGTCCAAATTATCAACACTGTATTAAAGATCCCCATCCAAAATTATTAAAAACCCTTCAAATCTAAGACCTAGAATAGACAATTGAGAGAGAAGCTATGATAACAATTCACATAGACAATTGAGACAAACTTTACAGTATTCCTTACTTGTATTAAATTGATCCAAAAGTAACAAAGTAGTTTTCACTCTTAAAACTCTCTCCCCTTTTACAATAGATAATGCTCCTTTTATAGAATATAAGGAAGCATGTCGGTTAGTTATATCAATTGATAAGTGTACAAAGTAAGAATAACTATCCTTTTTACAAAATTTCTAGAATACACTAGTGTTTTTCAAATGACTAAACCTTTAGGAAAATGTGATAAAAAATATACACATGCCTTTACAAGAGAATATTCCATTTTTTAAAAATATTACAAAATTCACATAGAACAAAATATTTCTAATTCGCTAGGGGGTGTTATGTTGATGCAAATATTTGATTTTACTAAAGGATCTTCAATTTGTAGTGTTAGTCACTGATAAACTAAAGATCAATTATGGAATTTAAGAAATGATCTTGTCCATGGTATTCTAAGTCTTTGAGATCCTTTTCAACCTTTTCCATAGTTTTTTTTGTGCCCCTGACATCTCTTATTTTCTATTTAGAGGAGAGAAGTAAACCCATGACTTTTCTATTGCCTTTAGCTATTTAGTTTTCTTACCTCTTGCATTAATTTCAAGGTCCTTTGTTTGAACTCTTCATAGCTAATGAGACCTAGTGGGCTGAGGGATGTAGGCTCTTTGATCAAGCTATATAGGATATGAGATATTTCACTTTCCACCTATTTGAATTTTTTAGCAAGGTTTTCCATAACCTTAGACTAGTGTTTAGGGCCTCAATTTTGTCAACCGATATAGCCATAGCCATATTCAAATGTGCCTTAATGATAGTTCTAAAACCTAGGACTAGGTTTTTAGATATGGACTTAGTTAATTCCCTCACTTGGAAGCTTGTAGCCTACCATTGGCCAACTTGGTCTGTTCCTTTAGATATTTGCATCCCTATTTCCTTTTTTCTTTCTTTGGATGCTTTCAAAGAGATAAATAGTCCCACCATGACATCCTCAAATTTTTTAAACCTGTCCTCATGAATGAATAACACAATAGCTTCTTTTAAATTCTTGGTTTCTTGTAGTAGACCCTTGATCATTATTTACAACTGATCACTTTGAGCCTAGGATACTTTGAGGATATTTTCTTTAAATATCTTATATTATCTTGGATTTTTTCTAGTCACTAGAGTTAAACTAAAAAATGGTTCAACCTTTTGAAAGGTGAACTCTTCACCTCCTACCATAGCCTTTTTCTAAATCACCTATTCCATGCTAGAAGATTTTATGTTAAACACAACTCCTACTAATGATTCAATCACTTGTGGAGTAGGGATCTCAACATGTGCCTCATTTTAAGCTCTAGGATAATCCATTTGAGTTCCACCTGACCCCCTAGGGGTAGTCATCTTTCTCTCTTTCTCTTGTTGCTACAGCTCTAAATCCAAGGTTTGAGTTCCTCATGAACATGAATTTTGACTGATTTTGTGATTTCCCAATGGTGATGCATGGTTTTTAACTTTTGTACCTTTTTATATAGAAACCACTAAGGAGTAGTTGGCCAATGGATTGGGTTCTCATCATTGAAGATATTGACCTCACTCAATGGATGAGTGAAGGTCAGTCTAGATCTCTTTAGTCTTATGGAGACCAGTGCCAGTTCAACCTTTCTCTTTAGTGGGGGAGCAATGAGAACTAAGTCTAATGCTACCTCCTTTCCTTCATCCTTCTATGCCTCTAATTTATCCTTATTTTAGGGTTGAGGTTCTTCTAGTTATTCCCCTTCTTCATCTAACTTGTAGTTGTTGGCCAATGTTTGTAATGCATCTTCCACTATTTCACCTAGATCCAATGCAATTATGTCTATATATTCAATAACGAACTCTAGTATTTTAGGATGGGATAAAGATGATGCCCCTTCACCAATTCTACTCTCTTTTGGCATCTCATTTCTCTACACATGTGTCTTAGGCTGTTATGTTCTTATATGTTATTGTGTTGGAGGAGGTCCAGAAGATTGACCCCTAACAGGTGGTACTACCTCATACCAAGTTGCCAAATATCATCATTTCCCTTCTGTTATCTCATCAACCTTACTTCTATGTTGATTTTGAATTTATTCAAACTTATCAAGACCTCATATAAGGATGAAGATTTTGTGTACATATGGTCATAATCACCTAGGTGATGATCATAAGGAACATTTATTTGCTTGGCCTTCAAATGCTTTGTGAAAATATCATTTGGGTCCCATTGCCTCAAGTCATCATGCTACAATTTGAAAGAGGCTCTATGTCTATCAGCATCTTCAGTGTTATTCCAATATTGGAAGATATTCCTCCTGATAGCCAAGGGTAGAATACGTAGAAATCCTTTCTTTTTCTCTCTACAAACACCATCTATACCATTGCATATTTGAAATGCAACTTCCTACTTAGCTAATTTACTTGGAACATGGACTAGTAACCTTAATGGAGTGCATTGTGTTCCCTCAATCTAAATAAATTTTTAGTCCAAGTAAAACCATATATCTTTAATGGACTCAATGGATTTATTTACTAATGGGCTGATCCTTGGCATAGGGGTCCCTGTTATGGCCTCATTCGAATGAGGATAGATGAAATCACATATAAAATGAATATGTTCTTTGTATTTGAAGATATGAAGATTGGAATAAAATTGGGACATTGTTTATATCCTCTTATGAGAACATCCCTTAAATTTAGGGATCTCAATTGTGGCAAGTAGGGCATCTAAGAGATAAGTCATCATATATAAATCTCTCCTAGTCTCTTTCTTGACTGTGGAGAATTGTCTACATAAGCATGTGTTGATAAGTTCACCAATAGGAAGATTTATCTCCTTTTCAATCATGTAACAACCTAGGGGCACCCATATGATGTCAACATAAGTGGTTTTGGGCCTTCCACAAAGTCTGTTCATCAGAGTCATTATTACTCTAATTCTAGGTCAAAATTAGTTGATGGGAATGTTCCCACTAGGGTTAGAAAACACATTGTTTATAGAATATATCTAGGGTGTCAGGATAATTTTGAGGTCATTATTTATATCCCATTGAATGAGTGTGGGCACATCTACACAAGCCTTGGGAATATTTTAGTATCTATCAAATTTAATGGGGGACACATAGGCAATGCTTTTATGAGTATGTTCATTAACTAAAATGCCCTTTTCAATTTTATATTCTTTAAAAATAGGGAGAATGACATATATAAAATGAAGTACCTCTAGTTTGGATACTACATGGTGAAGGCTTACCATTTTTATACAACTAGGTTTTAATTCATTGCCTTGAAGGATGCAATCTTCTCCTTTTTTTGGTTATGGGTTGCAATTCCTAAATTGTCCAAAAGATTTGGGACAAATCATTTTCTCTAGTGTTCATGGACACTATGTATTTAAAGATCCTTCCTTCTAAGTTTGTGGTCAAATATAATCTGGTGTCCTCTATGTGTTTCCTCTAAGCTACCATGACTGTGATTTTCACAAATTGTTCACCAGTGGTCTACAAATTATCTCTAGATTAGTTTGTACTTGTTTAGATGACAACTGGATTCTTTTTTCTTTGACTATGGTTAATTATGGATTGACTTAGGGATTTAATTAGAGGCTAGGGATTTTCTACATCTTTAATGGTGATGGCTTACTTGGAATTATAAAAATTCATGCCTTAGATTTGATTTAGACCTTTGAATTTATATGTTTGCTTCTCCAAGCCCACAAAATCTCTAGTTTTATTATCTTGTGCCCATGTGGAATATATGTGGCATCCTAATAGTAATTTTCATGGCACTTTTTCTTAATGTTTTTAAAGAATTATCCATTACCTTTTAAAATTTGCCTTTTGATTCGAACTATCTAATTATCATGCATGGATCAACATGGACCGTTGATTTAGATCCTGGTACTTACACGTTGTTAGCCCTTATCTATATCAAACTTCATGATTATTCCACTTGGTAGTTTTGCGGGCCTTTAGAGATATACACATTGCCATTCTTCATATTAACATAATTCTACCATGTGGTGGTATTGTACTTACTTAGAGCTTTGTTAAAAAATTTATCCTAGTTTCACACTGTCTAATAAATGTAGCTCAATCAAACATGAGTCATAGATATTGTAAATGTACACAAACTTTAATCAATATTGGGAAATAAAAATAACTTAGGATAAATACTTTGGGTTATAGTTCTACTTTGTGTTAATAAACATGAAATGAACTTTAAACCAAAGTTTTTAGGTTAAGTTTAAAACACATTAAAAGTGGGGCCTAAATAATAAAAGGATCTAATGTAAGGTTTTAACCTAAGGTTTTAATATGTTAATAAACATGATAAAACTTTAGATTAAATGTTTTAAGGTATTTTATGGTAATGGGACCTTTGTTTACACTAAGCCCATTAGGCTCAAACTACCATGAGGTATATATAGACTAAGGTTTTGGTCAATGTTTAAAACATGACTAGATTCTATAAATTTTGATATTAAATCTTATCCTATGCAAATTTAAACCTAGTTATAAGGATCTTGAGTCTAGACATGGCTTTAAATAAATTATATTAATCTATTGAAGACCAATTTTGACATTGAGATGTAAATCCTAAGTGCATTTATCTTCTAAGTGAAAGTAGCTCTTGAGTTAATTTTTTATGGTCTTACATATATCAATGATGGCCTCACAGATGTTAATAATGTTCGTGTGAATGTCAAAATTAAGCTATAATAAATTTTCATACACAGCTAAAATTTGATGACCTTACAAAAGTTCATGATGGATATGTAGCCATCAAATGACAAGTGTGAGAGCATGAAATTTAAGTCCCAAACATAGTTGGTCCCATAGAATCTTGGGTCCTATGAGTAAGTGAAAACCATAGATAATGATCTAAATAGATTAATTTTATTAGTTACTATAGTCATAAAGTGGATTGAGTTAGCTCAGGCCCATATATAAAAATTAGACTAAGTCATAAGCTTAAGTATTTGAAACATAATAAAATGATGACCCCTTGAATAATTAAAATCATAATGCAAGATCCCATCCCAAGGCCCTTTTGATATTAATTTTGAATGCATTGATACCTTGTAACAAATTTTTGGGGTTTCTAAGGTTTGAATCTATTAACCCTATGAATATTCTGTAGAGCGTTGATCTTGATATGGTCTCTTGTAAGCCATTGATTATGATCTAAGTGATTGAGTGAGATTGGTTTGATGGATCAAAGCCTTTTATGTCACGTTTATTTTGTTCCATCTAATCAATGTTGCTCGATGCAACATGAAATGTTGATCCTATGAAGAAGCAAGATATTTAAGTTAGGTCTTCGAGATAATGCAAAAAACTTAGGCTAAAATATTAGGGCTAAGGTCTCATTTATGTTAAGAAACCACTAATGGGGTGTTAAGACTAAGATGTTATGGCAGGTACCAAGAGGGACCATGAAATATAAAGTGAGGCCAAGATAGGAAAGTAAAGGACCTTACAAACATGAAAGTTAGACCCAGTTTTAAAACAAAAGGGAATAAAGGATGGAAAATATAAAGGGACCAAACATAATTTTTAGGCTAGGGCTTGGTCGGGTTAAAAAACATGATCAAGCCTTAGTATAAAAATCAAACTTAGTTCATTGCATTTTTAAAAGTGCTCCCATTAGTTTTTATCCCACAAAATTTGGATTTAAACTAAAGGATCTAAGTAAGGGTTTTCAAAGGAGGGTTTCAAGGCATTCAAAACATGGATTTAGTCTTGAGTTCTTACAGACCAAAGGATAGAAAAAGCCTAAATGAGGATTAATTTTTAAAATTTAAGTGTAATCCACTCGATGAAGGTCCCCTAGAACCTATAATTGAAGCATGAATATCTTTTTTTATCAATATTAGGAGAAGTTAAAGCAAGATCATGAACAAATAGGCCAACCTTATTAGGCATGGATGATCTTCAAATACAAATAATTTTAAAAACTTGTCAAGTTTTGAGTGTTAAGGTTTAGAGTTGCACAAGGGTCCTTATTTTTTAGAAATGGGAATATGTTGACCTTAATAGGTCTAGAGTTTTAATGATCTAGAGTCATAAAATAATATGGTTTCCATGTGAATGGTCCAAAATAGATTGAGATAAAATAAAAATGGTCTAAGATAGGATGGTCTAGGATATAATAGTGGGATAAAATGACTTTAGCACAAGTTTCCCCAAAGTAAGGGATCTCATAGACAATGGTTCAAAAGGATATCAAGTTTAGAACCACTTGAGATGTACAATGTTCATAGGGTCTAGGTGTTCTTCACCACCTAGAATAGCTAATTGGTATGTCCTTGATCCATAATTTGTTGTGATGATATATTGGCCTAACCAACTGGGTTGAAACTTATCCTTCTTGCATTCAACATTAGTGTTCTTCTAATTCTCTTTTAAGACCAAATGACCAATTTCAAATTCCCAAAGGAGAATGTGCTTGTTATAGATTCTACACAATCTATTTTGATAGGCTTATAAGTTATCTAGGGAAGCCAAATGCTTACCATCAAGGAGTTCTAGCTCTTATAACCTAGAAACTATATAATCTTCATCATCTTCAATATTCTCAAAATATACTCATAGTGAAGATAGATTGATCTCAATTGGGATAACTTCTTTTATTTCATAAACAAGAAAGTATGGAGTGGCTCTTATGAGGTTTTGATGACTAGTGCGATAAGCCTAAAGGGTAGGAAAAATTTGTAAGTGCCAATTATGGCTAATGTCATTGATAATATTTTTTAGTATTATGATAATGATTTTGTTTGATGCCTTTGCTTGATGATTACCTTGAGGATTATATGGTGTGGATTTCTTGTCCTTGATTTTGAATTTTTCAACAAGGACTTTGACATCATGGTTTACAAATGATCCACCACTATCAGATATAATATGAGATTGGATACCATATCAATAGATGATATTGTAATGTATGATTTAGAAATCTTCTTCCCAATGATGTAAGTGAGAGGAATGGCCTCGATCAACTTAGTAATATACATAGTATTAGTGAGAATATGCTTATGATCATCAGAAGATGTTGGGTTAATTTTCCCAATGAGATTGAAGCCCCATGTAGAAAATGATCATGGTATAGTAATCGACTGTAGTGGCAAGGAAGGTGCATATATCAAATTACCACATTATTGGCAAGTAACACACTTCCTAACATAACTACAAGCATATTTTTCCATCTTAGGCCAACAGTAACCTATTCTAATGAGCTTTTTAGCTAAGACTACACCATTGGTGTGGGCCTCACACATTCCTTCATGAACCTCCTTAAGGATTAATTTGGATTATCTTGAAGATAAATAATGAAATAACATTCCATCATAGCTTTTATGATAAATCATATTTCTAAGGAGGGTATGATGGGCTACGCAATGAAGTAAATGTTTTTGATGATTATTGGAAATGTAGGTGGAAAGACTTGGTCATGAAAATAATTATAAATGTATTGAAACCAAGGTAGTTTGGGGTGGGGGGGGGTTCGACCAATAATGATGCATACCATCTTTGAATTTGGAAATACATGAGCAGGTTGTAAAATATTTTTAATGAGAAACTGTTACTCTTTAGCACTACTATCAATCTATATCATGGACCTAATTGTTTCCAAAACATTGACATATTTTTTATTGGCCTATGGTACCTATTCAAATTGTATGGATTTGAAATGAGTTTTGAGATTATCAACAATATACTTGTAGGGTATAAGATCATCATCTCTAGTCTGATAATGATTTATGGTTTGATTGATAATCAATTGGGAATCCTCATAGACCATTAAGTTTTGGATATCCTAATACATTGCAAGATAAAGTCCTAAAATAAGTGATTCATACTCAGCCATATTATTGGTACAATGAAAATTAATATGAAACACCTTGGGAATCATATCTCCTTGCACTGTAATCAATAAAATGCTACACCAAAATCCATGAGAAGTAAAGGAACCACCAAAGTATAGTTTGGATTCCTTAGGTTCATGTAGTACTTCTTCTATTGTAATAATAGAATCATTTGGAAAGTCAATTTTGAGTGATTAATTGTCTATAATAGGGACTTTTGCAAGTTGATATACAATAGCTTGCCCTTTTATGGATTTTTGATTCTAGTACTCAACATCAAATTTTATTAATATCATGACCCATTTGGCCATGTAGCTTATAAAAGTTTATTTGGATAATAAATATTTAAGGGGTCCACTTTAGAAATAACAATAGTTTTAATATTCAACATATAGTGTCCCAAATTTTAAGTGGTGAACTCCATTGCTAAACATGTGTTCTCAATAGGTGTATAGTTATGATCATAAGCCATAGATGTGTGGCTTAAATATAAGAATGCATGTTCATTTCCTTGATCATCATTTTGGGCCAAGAGTGCCCCTAGTGCATATTTGGTTTTTGATATATAAATAAGTAATGGTTATCTAGGTGTCGACAGTCTTAAGACTAGCAGGTTGGCCAATTATGTTATGAAATTCTCAAATGTTAGTTGACATTCATAATACCATTGAAACATAACTAATTTTTGAGAGATATGTGTAAATGGGTGGCACTTATCTGCTAGCTATTAAATGAACCTACAAATAGATTGGATCTTTCCTTGCAAGCTGTGGAGTTATTTGACATTGGAAGGTGGAGGCATTTTTACAATGGCCTTGACCTTAATAGGATCTAATTCAATCCTTATTTGTGATATACTAAATGTTAGTAATTTTCCTAAAGTGATGTCAAAGACACACTTCTTAGGATTTAAATGGACCTTATACTCACAAATTCTCTCATAGTTTCTCTATAAAACATCAGGATATCTGACATGTGTTCTTGATTTAGCTAGGATGTCATCATCATAGTCTTTAATAATATCATGAATAATGTCATGGAAGATGACATTAATAGCATGATGATAAGTGGATCAAATGTTCTTTAATCCAAATGGCATGAATTGATAATAAAATGTTCCCCATGGTGTGGTGAATGTAGTTTTCTATTAGTTTACTTGAGCTATCTTGATTTGATTATATCTGGAAAATCCATCTATGAGGGATAACATCTCATAAACAATAGTAAATTTGAAAATAATGTTGATGTTTAGAAGATAAAAATTATATTTTGAGAATTCCTTATTCATATCTCTAAAATCATTACAAAGTCATATACCATGTGGCTTTTTTTAGACTAAGATTATATTTGATATCCATTCAGAATAGTCTAGTGGTATGATGAAGCATGCTATAAATAATTTCTATAGTTCTATTTTTAACAAAAGAGTGATGCATGGATGCATCTTCCTCAAATTTTTTGACTATCTCAGAAACTATATGGATAATAAGTTGATGCACAACTAATTCAGGGTCTAAGCCTGACATGTTGGAGTAAGCCCATGCAAAGATATCAATGAAATCCCTAAGAATGGTGATAATGTGGTCATGCTCTTTATCAATGAGGGAACATCCAAGGTAAATAATTTTGGGATCATCACATGTTGCTAGGTTTAGTTCAGTAGTGTTTTCTACAAGGAGTGTAGAACCATCATCTAGAATAGTAGGTATGTTTGATCTTGATCTTCTTCTTCTACTTTAGATTTTGGTTGTTCTTTCTAAAGCTCTAGATAATGAGATGAATATGAATAAATAAGTTTAGGTAGTGGCCAAATAGTAAATATCTTTGGAAATTCAAGATCAAAATGCTCAAAATCCTCTTTTTATTCTTATGTTATGTTGGTACTGTCTAGGGAGCTAGGACTTGATGGACCTTGTGCATCCTTTAGAGATGAGTAAAATTCCCTATCCAAGAGCACCTAAAATAGGTTTTCACTCAATGGCTTATTTTTTAATTTATTATTTACTTGATCAAAGAGCACCTCAAAGAGGTTTTCACTTGAGGATCTCAATGTTATATCTTTTTCTAACCAATACAGTTTTCTTTTTCTCTAAAGTAGGTATAATGGTCCAAATTTAAGTCAAATCCTTGTTTATGATCACAAATTGGCAATCCATATTTGAGACCCATGTACTTGGTAATAGATTCATCATTTTTGAATATAGCAAGGTGTATGATGGAATTTTATTGGTCCTAATCAATGAGTTTAGGATGATAAAGGCAGAGGGAACAATAAGATGTGATAGTCATAATGGAATTTGAGTCAAATAAGTCTATGTCATCAAACTCATCATAAATACTATAATGGGATGCCACGTCACTACTAGAGTCTTATTGCTAGTTAGTTCCAAATAATCACTATCAAAATACATGAAGTCATCTCCAGATAGTATAAATCCAAGACCTTGACTCACATTAGATTTACCAGCTAATAATGGTTCTAGGATTCCTTATTCTCATGGTATGAGGACTTTTATTATATAATAAAAATTATCCATAATATAATAGGGTATAAGATATTTAAGATTCTAAAAATAATTAGCAATGCCATCAAAATATAACAAGTCTCTTTTGATAAAAGCTTATCGATCTTGATTTGGTGAAGTAGTAGGTATAAATACCATCAGTGGTTTCTATGTATCTTTCTTATTTTGCCAAATCATGTTGGTTGTGTAATGGGTTTAGGAAGGTTTCAGTTTTCTAAAATATTTGGGGGACTTGGGTAACCTAACAATGCCGAAGGCATCTTTTAGATGGTACATGGAAATGCTTGTGTCCTCTATAATGACTTATTATGTAAGGGTTATGGGAAATGGGTTAGCCAAAGTGGAAATAAGATCTCTTGGGTTTATATAATTAGATTTATGTAGATGCAAAATTATTTTCTTCTTCTTATTTGTGGTGAATTCATAAGCAGGACAATAGTTATAATTATGAAATTCAGCCTCTAGGTGTTTATAATACTGATAGGGTTATAGATCGACATGAATTATGACTTCGATCCCATTGTGAGGGAATTTGAGACACTAATGTAAATTGTATGGGATGACATATACTTAATGGATCAAAGGATGACTAAGAAGTATGTTATAAGGTAACTCAATATCCATAATATATAACAAGGTATGATGGGACATAGACTCAACAATGATTGACAAATAGATAGTTCCACAAGATTCCATTTTGAAATCATTGTATGCCTTGATTGTGATTATATTTTTTTGAATGCCCTTCATAGTATAATCCAATCACTATACTATCTTAAAGAACACTATGTTCTACCCTGAACCATTATCTATAAGAACCTACTTGATTTTAAGGTTTTTAATGATGAATTCAATATACAAGGGGTTATTATGGATAGGAACAAGAGTGGACATGTTTCTTTAATTAAATGTAGCCTATTATAATGGAAAAAAATTCCCTACAAGTGTTTGGAATTATTCAGGGTTAATGTCTTGGGGAATAGTAGATTATTTAAGGAAGTCATTCAAAATAGTTATGTGGACTTTAGACATATGTAAAAGATCTAAGATAGAAATTTATATAGGGGTTTTACTTGTTGGTCATAGATAATATATGTCTTTTCAATAATAGAATGAGAAGGTTTAGCCTTGGTTGGTATAGTATTCAACTTTGGATCCAAAGGCATAATGTTCAAATTGGGTCAAGTGTTGGAAGAGGGCAATGGGCCCTAAAGGGTGACTTGAGAGCATCTAGTTGAAATTACATAATATTTAGGTGGAAAGGATCCATTATAGTTATAATATGAATGTAAAGGTCTTTGGATGGTGACTCACGAGCGTCTAGTTGCATTGGTGCAATTTTGAGTAAACAAGGAGCCATTATAATTAGAAGAAGGGGGTAGAAAGATAGTAACCTACAGAAACTAAGGTACAATATAATTTCTTGTACCTGATGTAGAATTTCTTGAATGGGAGGGTGTTGATCCTATTATGATTTTTATTGTCTCTATTTTTTCCCTTGATTCTAGTTGTTTCTTACTGACTATTGATTGTGTCTAGCAAATAGATCTTCATAGATGCCCATATCTTTAATAGTATTTTTTTTGTAAAGTTTGATTTCAAATTCAGCAATTTCAATCAAATATTCAATGAGATACCTCAATTTAAGCACCATGGCCAATAACATGATGGAAGTTGTAAAACTCATCTACCTGATACCAATCAGGTTTGGGTTGATCTTTAGGAAATGGCCTTGGTATGGGCCACATAATCAAATTAGTTACTACATGATTTTAGAACATAAAATCAACAATATTTCCCAGGTTCCCCAATACCCTATATTTATTGAATGATCTTAATGGAGCATCCCTTTGTAAAGTAGTCAGTGGATTAGGTAGGCTAATTACACATTTGGAGCTAACAGAGCTTGAACCATTTGTACATATCTAGATTTAATCACTTCATTCCCTACCATGTTATTTTTTTTGTTAAACCCCTTAGGTTTCTATGTTACAATATATTAAATAGGTGATTGGGTCTGATTGGATGTTTGACCCTATTAGTAAATCTTAACAAGGTCATTAGTGATAAGCACCTTCTCAATCTGTACACCCTTCTCTATAATTTCATCAAATGTGTTTTCACAAATGAGTCATAGATAATGATCCACTTCAAGGTGTAGGTTCTATAAAAAAATAGTGTCCACCTATTTATATGGAAAATTATGTTTAAAGTGTCTAACCAATGCTCTCCATTATTGAAGATATCTTGTGAAGCTTTTTCCATCTCATTGTTTAACTTTGGATAAGTCAACCACAATTAATTCATGTTCAATATTATAAGAGAAATAGTTGATTTTTTTTAGATAGATAATTCTAATATTCCATTTATCCCTTAAGTAAATTGAGGATCTAGTCTAAATCTTGCACTTCTAAATTTCATAGAAATAAGTGAAGTAGATAAATACTGCTATAAGCTACCTCTTGGCATAACACAAATAATGCATTGATATGTTTTCAAGGGTCACCCTTGTCTTTTTATTTGTCAAATTTATGTGCCTCAAAATGAGGTGGAAAGGGGACATGGAGAATACTTAAGTTGAATGGATATGGACATATCTCATCAAATTTATATTTCTTGATTCAGTTTCCTATTTCCAATCTTGACATAATTTCATTCATTGAATTCCACTCTTGCACTTTTGGTGTATTGGTAAGCAAAATATAATTTTTTTGGTGTGGTATGTGCCCCTATTTTATTATTTTGGTAGGATATAAACCATATGATATGTAAATTAGTTTTTGTTTACTCCTTGAGTCAATTAGGTTATCCACTGACTCATAGGTTGATAAACATTCCTTGAAATATGCCACCACAAATTGTAAGTGTTTTTTTGATTTTGGGTAGCCTATGGTCGATTCACCAAAGTATACATTAGTTGAGAGGAACTTACCAAAGTATTTTGAATAATACTCTCAATACTTGCTATAGTTTTCATCCCTTGGTTCTACAAGGGAATAAGAGTCTTTTAGTGATTGAAAAATGTATGCTCCGTGTCTGGTGAAGCATTTTTTAAAACCTCTTGTATTTTGTTTTGTTTAATTGAGATGCCATGATCTACCATAGATGTATTCTCAACTAGATTATGCTAAATTTGTTCAACTACATTATATTATTCATTAAAAGCATTATTGTGTATTGAAGTGGCATCCAAAGAATTGGTCAAGTCCACGATAAGCTAGTTTGCATACCAATGAATTATTTTCTTGATCTTGGTAGAAAGAACTTGATTATTGGGTACTGACTCTATGAGTGATTCCTTTACTTTGCTATAAGATTTAATATTAGATTTTTCAATATGAGTGATGTATAATTCTCATTATTGATCTTATGTCCTAATATGTGTGTGAAATTATTCCATAGGGAAATATGATGTCAACCTGATGCTTGATTCAATCAACCTTCAGAGGGCTTCATCTTTGTCATCTAAGGGTTGAGGTTCAAAATAGTATTCTTCATATCCTAAAGTTGTTGGGATATATTCAAATAGAACAAATTTATCTTGTCTATCATAAAAATGGTCTTCCTTATAATTAGGACCATAAGAGACCCCACTACAAGTATATATTTATGTCATGTCTAGAAGATTGTTCTCTGCATTCACTAAGATGTGAAATATGTTTTGCCAATGTTAAAAATGTGTGTTTTGATTTCTAAAACCAAGTGACAAGGTAAAATGAGACTATAATAAAATAAGTGGAATAACATCACACAATTAGCAAAAATGGTCATGAATTTACTCAACTTTAGTGGGCTAAAACTATCAAATTGGAAGAGGGTAGGATAATCATGGAGCTTAAAGTGCAAGATAGCACAAAAAACTTAGGTTTAAGATACATCAATAACATAAAATATAGATATAATTATGATGAGTTGTGACTATAAAATTATAATAGGGTCTTTCTGATCAGGAAGATAACAATGTGAACCAAGAAGATCAAAACATGAATTAACACAAGAAATCCAAAGTATAAAGCTAAAACCACATAGGTAGTGCAATGTTGCCACATGGTAATAACATGTAGAATGGTCCAAGAACTTAGAGAGTGAGTGAATATAATATAATATAAGTCCATAATGAGAATAAAATTATGATGATTCTAGGTAATGGCCTTCAATCTAAATGGGAAATTGTACCCAAGTTTACTCAAACCAAGTACAAATGGAAAACCAATAAAAAATTGGCCTAGAACTTAGAAAGGTGATATTTTGATTTTATATTAAAAATAAAGGACTTTGAGATTTTTCAAAGTGGTCTAAACTCAAATGGTCATCATAATAGTGTTGTTTATAAAATACAAATCTAGTGTTCTAAATGATGCTTTGAACAAGGCAAAAAGTGATTTTGATTTGGTCAATGTAACGCCTCCTTATTAAAATAGCATGATGTAAAATAAAAGTGTTTGGTTTTATGATTTATTTTGCTTTTGAAATAGTTTTTTACTTGAAAATACCAAGTAATCAAATGATAAAATGGCAAACACCTAAGTTCAATGTTTAAAGTTCTAAAACTGACAAGGTTATATGGTACTATTGAATTCTATCTATATATGTGCTCTTGAGAGAATTTTACGTGTTAATCCAAAAATAAAAGTGCATGAATAAGTAGGGTTTTTACACCCCCCTTATCTAAATATATTTTATAGAGACATGGAATTTTAGGCTACTCACCCTACATCAATAGTATGTCCATGATACGTGGGGTTATTTTAAAACTACATTTTTTTACATCCAGATGGTCCTAAATGTGGCTAACACTAAAGATGTAATCATGTCAATTGGATCCAAATAAATTATTTTATTATGAAAAGGTATTTTATTTTTCACAACCACTACATCAATTACTTGCTTAGTGTAGTATGATGTATGAATTTCCCCTATGGTCTTAGTTGGAGTACCACTAATGGAGGTTATTTTAACCACTTAAAATAAGCATCCCAGTGGGTAATCCTTGATTTATTTACCCCACCATGTAATTGGGTGGAAACAATGTTGGGAGATGAATTCATGGGTCAACACTTCCCTAGAGAACATGTGAGGAGGCTATGAACTCCTGATCATAAGCCAAAATGCATAAAAATAAATGATAAGTGAAAATACTTTATGGTCATGTCTGGATCACCTAACTCATATGGATTTAGGGAGGGACTTAATGACCTTATTTTAATGTTTTTGGACTAAAAGAAACAAGACAAATAAATAGAACTTTTGGTCACCTGAGTTCCTTAAAGGGGATGGGGGGAGAGCATACACACATCAATCATTTTGTGAAAATAAATAACTTTGAAATAACAACCATAAAACAAACACTCTTAAGAGGATGTACCTAAGTGTCATCATTAATTTTATATCACCAAAGTGAGATTTTTATGAAATTTGTCCCCTTGGCCTTAGGTGAAAAACTTGTAAAAAACATTCACAAACAACTAAGCATAAAAACAACTAAGTTCCTTTTAGGAACCAAGAAAAATGTTCAAGAATTAACCACTTCCAAGTTTTTGCCTTTTTCCAGCTTAGGTACAACATTTTTTAGAGGGTTTTTGTGTCTTCTTTGAAGCACAAAGGTAAATGAGAAAACAAGATTTCAAAATAAGCTCTCATGTTTCTATTTTTCTATCTTAGAGACCAATGATGGTCTACATAGGGATCAATGTCAGTTTACAAAAATCAGTGTTGGCTAGTTCATAGAGGGGTTGATGTCAATCTACATAAATTGATGCAAATTCTTACAAAAATATAGGAAGATAAAATACATTTTTTTACAAAAAAATATTAGCAAAACAAGTGTAAAAATAAAAAAGCTCTCTATATCTTGCAAGAAAATAACCAAATAGAGAATATTCAAGTGTTTAAACATAGAATGAGACCTATAAAATCTCAATAAAATTTCATTAATCACATTTTTCACCATGTTCTATTCTTCACATAGAAATTGATGTTGGTTATATGAAGATCAACATTGGTCTCTGTGTAAATTGTGTATTGCTATAAAAAGTAGAAATATGTGAAAAATGAAGGTAAAACTTGAATTTTAAAGATTATTAAGAATTAATTATAACATTTAAGATTTGAATATTAATCTCTTTAATTTTATGAGATGCATGGTCCCACTAGGCATGCCAAAATATAGAGTAGAAATCCAAGGCAAGTTAGTCCATGTGTTAGTAGAGAAAAACCCAAAATAAGCATAAAGGACATAATGTGCTAAGCCTAATCCCTCAAAGGGTTTTGATAGGGAAATCTAAGAACTATTTGAAAAAGGCATATACCATTTAAAACTTCCAAAGAGCATCCTTCCTTCCAAGATTGGTCAAGAAGTGTGATTTTCCCTAGATTGGGTACTCCAAGTCTTTGTTAGTGATGATTAGGTTTTTCCTTCATCATATTATAGTGCACCAATGGATTAGGCTCATGAATTTGATCACTAAGTGAAAATAGGTGAAACTTGTATATTGCAATTTCTACATAATAAGTTTACATGAATGAAGCTTAAAAATAGTGTTATTGGCCCTTTTATTTATAGATTTTTGAAAATGATCAGAATCAACCATGACCATCCATATCGAGATCAAGATGTGTGCCCATGAATCAATTGAATTTTTGAAGGATAATCCATAAATATCCCCATTATTATTTAGAAGAATGGGGCATTAATGAGGTATGGGAGGGCTTAATCTTGATATTTATTCCATTAATGGCTTATGGATGCCACCCTAATGATGATGTCATAAGGTGATGAATATTTGAGAAATTAATTTCCAATTAATAGATTTAATTAACTTCCATGGATTTTTTGTTTAAGCTCTTGATTTGGTTTAATTTGCTTAGGTGGGTTTAATTAATTTTCTATGATTCTTTAGAAATTGATTGTTCATTTAATCAAACTAGTCAAAATGTCAACATAATGAGTCATAATTTGACTAGTGTATAATTCGAAGAAGGTATCAATTGCATACAAAACAATACGTCAATTAGAGCGTTATGAATGTGAAATAGCACATGCACATGACATGTGCTTTTGAATTAGAATAATTCAGTGGTCAAAAGTATCATTTTATGTGTTATAATTTGACTCAAAGTGACTTGAGAAAAGATAATAATCACATAAAATGTATTTCCCCATTCAAGGATACATTATCCTAAATTGACACCTATATGTGACAAGTTTGAACCATTTAGCATGTTTTGGTGATTTTGGCCTAGATTATGCACTATCATAGAATATTTTTTAGATTTCCAATTTCAACACAATAGTGATAAGAATTTGATGTTTACACATACATGTTTACAACTTTTTATGGCACACAAAGACAAAAATAAGGCAATAATAACATTATGAAATTTATTTTAATAAGACCTATAAAACTACTCAATCCCTAAAATTTATTTATTATAAACTTGACATACTTATATTTTCACTAAATATTTTAAAAGAAAACTCAAGATAAAAAAAGTTAAATGAGTGCATTCAAGATAATCAACAACCAAAACTCTATTTTTTTTATAGTCAAACAATAGTAAAATGTTTGCAAATAAAATTATTTTATAGATTTAAATGATTCATGTCAACTTTAAACCATAACAAATATATATGAAGATAAATATTTCATGCACATGACATACACTAAACCAAAAAAAAATATTACTAAAATTTTCCTTTTCCATCAAAAAACAACCAATAAAAACTATATTCATACTTGCCATCACTAAGTACACAAATGAGATGGTTTTCTACTTAAGAGCTCATCATTATGATCAAATACCATATTTGAAAAGTATCCTTTATACATTGAGGTTTGTAGAATTAATATAGAATAACAAAAAATGAATGTTTTTTGGTGGAGTGGTTTCCAAAACAACTGTTAGTATGGTTAGGTTGACGTGTCTATTAGATTAGTGGGTGATAAATTCTACTCAAAACAACTTACCAAACCAAATACAATATGCATTGCCAATAATTTAATCATATATTTACAAACATGTCTTAGTGATATTCCAAATCACTTACCAACTAAGTCATTAATAGCTCAAAATAAGGTATAATGACACATTGATACCAAATGATCACAACCTATGCAACCAAATCCCATAATATCATAACCTTAAATTTTTAACACTACATATATAATATATCTTGAGATATATAAAACTTGAGAAATTGATACATTCATGTGTAGGGACCTTTGATATCAAACATTTATTTGATCCATTAGAATGCCAAATAACAAATCTCAATACTAACTACATTAAAAAAATAACAACTCTGATTCCAACTACATTTATTTGACCCATTGAAATGTAAAATGACCACTTTCAATATTAATGACCAATGGTAATAATCAAATGATGGTAATGCTTAAATTTAGATTTAGGTTTTTATCAAAACCATTTAACATCAATTACTATATTACCAAGACTTCAACAATAGTATCAATAATTAAATGTCTCAACCACTCAATGTTATTTTTAAATAGACACATATGATAAATATCATACAATTTTAGATTTGAGTAAACCATGAAATATTCTTCATGTTAGCAATAATTTAAACCATTTTAAACATGCAATATTATGAGTCATAGCATGTAGGATTAAGTCATAGAAAGGAAAATGAAGTATGAAAATGTGGGTACATCATGCAAGTAGGAAATATGTAATAATGTTATTTAAATCAAGTATCATATATTTGTGATTATACACTAGATATAAATCCATGATTTTTTTATGATCACCAAAGCAACATTGTAAATATGAATCCATAAAATGTATTTTATAACAATTTGATCAAACATATGCTATGCATAATTATCTTATAATGCTATGAATGTTTAAATCAATCAACATGACATAATGTAATCTATAATAATACACACCTAAAATAGTCTAACTTAATTTATATAATTTTGCCCTTGCCATTAGTTTTAGGTTTCATGGTTCATGCCATCATATGCAAGGATTATAAAAGTTCACATTTAAAATGGAGGGCTAACATTTTCTATATTCAACCCATTAACTATTCTTAGTGGGTTTCTAGGATAATTATAATTTCAAAGTCTAATGATTTTTTTTGATGTTGTGTAGCATGATTTAAAAAAGTCTTAACCCAAAGAAGAATTCTAAATACCAAATATCTATATGATTTTAGATTCAAAAATTGGTTATGAGAAGTTCTCATTTATGGATGCTTTTTTCAAGCTACAATAAGATATATATTATTGAAGATCAATAAAAATATACATCATTTACCACACACGAGGGACATGATTTTATGTTTCCATGAAATTTTTATTGAAGAAGGGGAGCACTTATCATAGAGATATGATAGATGTAATTATTATATACATAATATTGTATAAGATGTTATAATATATTTAGTTTATTAATTAATCAATTATTGTAAAACTAAAGTTTTGTCATAAAAATAAAATTCTTTATATATATATATATATATATATATATATATATATATATATTTAAGAACATAGGTATTTGTCTAATTAGTTTATAATTTGGAAGTTATATAGGAGTTGTGGATGTTTTTGATATATTTTGTATTTTATTATTAATGAAATAATGATACAATTTATTGTAAGGTTAAATGAAAATCATTTTGTTTGAAACTATTCTCTTATAAAATTTGGTATCATAGTTATGAAGATCATAGTGATTAAAAATACTTGAATCATGTATAAAAATAATTATTTGATTCAATGCCAAACATGTCATAATATCTCTAGGCTGGGTAGGCTTAGAGATTGAACCAATGAACATAGTCCAAATAAGCTTATAAGTGTTGGTATTTTTTTTAGTTCACCATTGACTCTCTATTAAAGTTTAGTGATGCTTGGGACTCTTTATAACACAAGTTAAAATCCATAGAAGCATTTTTTTTCTAGTTAGTTTAGAGTAAGTTTATCCTCAATCCATGTGTGACATAAAACCCTAACTGGGCATAGCTGAAATACAATTTGTATTAAATAAAGGGAATAATGGAAGCAATATTGGTTCCCAATAGTCCATGATTTAGCATAAAACACATGAGGGAAAAGTTAGAACTAAATTTTAATCTATTTCATGTTTATTACATTTCAAAATCCATCCTCAATCAATTCATGCATTTGTAACAAAATTCCCTCTAAAAACCATTAAACACAAACATACCAAATGGTATATGTTTTATAACCAAAGCCATAATATTCCAACATTATATATTCAATGTTGCATTTATAAGTTTGAAGTGACACACAACACACGTGTCTATTAGGATTTTTTTAAAAAATTCAACATATTTGAGGTTTAGGGATCAAATCCCCTTGAACAATATTTTTAGTCAAATTTTTTTAGTTAAGGATATTTATAAAAGGAAAATGGTGATATTTTGCTAGTGGGGAAATGTTTTTAAGAGAGTTATTTTTTTAATATTTAAAAAGCAATGAAAATAATTTATTTTATAAATATGGATAAAGTGGGTTAATTTTAATTGATAAATTACAAAGGGTAGGGGATATCTTATAATGTATTTTTATTTTATGAAAATTGTAAATTACACAAGTGCATTGTAAAATATCTCTTTTTTATAGAAATAAAAAATATTGAAACAATAATAACTCATAATGATATTATCAAAAAAAATAGTGGCATTAGATATTGGTGATGCATCTAATTCAAATTTATGGGTTACATCATTTCACTTAGTCTTCTACATCTAGAGCCTAAATAGATATAATAATGATGTCTAGGAATAGTCCCTATAAATTACCAATGAGTAGTTCAAAAATATTCCTTAAACCATCCCTCCATTACCCATTTTGTATGATTATTTACTGTAAATGATGATAGTTGGATTATCTAAGTATATAATGAACTTTCACCCACATAGAAGGATTTCCACTGAGTAGTTGTAAGTTTTTGATGAATCCTTTTCACATACTTTCATGGCACCACATACCACTATGATATCTTATATGTAAATACATTTTCATTTACCATTGGGTATATAAAAATTATGAGCTTATTCCATTTACTGATGGGTATTTAGTAAGGGAATACATATTGAAAGAATTGGTATATTATACTGGTGGAATATAGAAAATAAAAATTATTTGGAGTAATAAATAACCTATCTATCTCCCTTTGTTATCTTGTTCACAATGGATAGAAAATGAATGAGATTTGTTACTCTAGAACTTAGTTTCTTCATGGTGAAACCTATGTAGCATAGAAAACTAAGTTATAAACACAACTATAACTTGAATATATATGGATAGTTATTTATGGTATGTGGACCCAACATGAAATTGAAGATGATCATAAGGTGAATTTAATTATCATTTTTCTTATCTTGGATGAGTTACAATATCATATACACAATGCTACTACATCCAAGGACATATGGGAAAAGTGATGAGTAAAATTAATTCCCCAATTAAATTAACATATTCTAATCACTTATGTACAATGTAAAAAAGGTATTCCATGGTGAAACCACTTGTTTTATCAATTAAGTTATTTTTACTAATTGTCAACTTGAGTTCCATATAATCAGAAAGGTATTGACACTATATATGAAACAATAGTTATTTTTAGATATTGAGGGACAATAAGTTACATATATGAAAACACTCTTACACAAATTAAATTTCATGAGAGTAAAGTAATGGAAAGGAAATAAAATATACTATTAAAGAAATCAAATTTGTTTGAATGATGAGGGAAGGTTTTTCATTCTATGTTGATTAGTTTCTAGGTTTTCACAAACCTACTACCACACTATCGATCTATCACCTATCTAGGCAAGATAGAGATTTTTTTGGGAATTTAGTGTGTATTTTGATTAGTGATTCACCCTATGGGTGGCAGGTTGTAGCTCTATGTTTAAATGTATCCACCACTATATTTTCATCTTTAGATGTAGTGAAAATTCATTGGAGTGATAATGATCATTACATAGAAACAAGTGAGGAAATTCATTTCAAAGGTTTTTCATTAGGTACTAGTGCTAATGTAGACACTCCCTTACTTGATGTTATTATTGATATTACTGAGTTTGATAAAGAATGTACTATTTTTAGAATTACACTATGATTTATTATTTTATGGGAAGAGTTCCCCTTGTGATCCTCTCAAAATAATGGGTTCATAACCATTGGCAATGTGATGAGGTGAAATTGGAAGGAGTCTAGAGCCTTTCCAAAGGTTTCTTTTTGTTTTATTTCACCAACCCATAAAACTATAAATCCATTCTTAATCATGGTGATTGTTTCATACGTAACACATTGGTGGTGTTTTTTCATTGTACCTAAGAATTTCAAAATTCAAAGCAAGCAAAACTAAAAATTCTAGTTTGGGTTGAATTTTTTAGATTGCCTCTCCACCTCTAAAGTTTTAAAGACCAACACATGAAACCCATAGGGTGATTCATATGCCATGAATAGGTAATTTTTTTATGGTGTGTCCTCAAAAAGGGATTGGGTGAAAGTGGATCTAGCTTGGGATCTCAAAGTATATATTGACATTTAAATAAGAAATAATCAATTTACACAACATGTGTTTTACATAAACTTATCAAATACATGATTTAGGTGCCAATCCTTGGATCATATGATCCTCGAGTGTCCCTTAATGGTGCATGTTCCTCCTACTTAGTAAAAGGGTGGACCTAAATCAA
Organism: Torreya grandis; assembly: GCA_037957365.1. Lineage (NCBI taxonomy): Eukaryota > Viridiplantae > Streptophyta > Pinopsida > Cupressales > Taxaceae > Torreya > Torreya grandis. Next base: position 5,324,584 of record JARHVA010000308.1, read on the forward strand.
AAACCTAGAATGGAAATGATGATGGTTGGACCATTTTCATTAATAAAAATAATAATTTAGTAATAGGTAGTGGCAAGCCTTAGTGTTCTTTTCATTACTTGGTCATGGATCCTAGAACCTTAGATCATATTGTTAATGTTATTGTATGTGTTCCTAAAAAGGCTTCACCTCCATTTAATAGCACACTAAAAGTAGTGGATACATTTTTTGTTACTCTACCTTCAATCCCATAATCCCAATTGTCAAAACCCCCTCTTGGGGTAACTTAGTTAGAAGAAGAGTTGAATCTCATCACTCTAGATTGTAAATCAGTCTTATGGAATGCTACAAGTCCCTTGCCTTCTCATTAGGAAGAATACATGGCATATAAGTGGTAACCTTTTTAGATTGTTAATTTTATAAACAACAAACCTTCTTTAAATTGGTTTGTTTCTGTTAAATATCTCATAAATGGAAATGAAATGAACCTTAATGTTTCCCAATGTTATTTTATTCATATAATGTTCAAGTCCTTAATGATCCACCACATAAATATGTGATCAAGAACAATGATCAATTTTTTCGTAAAACAAAAATTATTTGTATGAAATAAGTCAAGATATTTGGTTTTTTCCTATTTAATTGAACATGAATTGTTTGACCTATGGGCTTGTTTTAGAATACCAATGCTTGACTCTATTCATGTTAAGGTCATCACTCTTTTATATTTGGAGGTTTCTCAACACATTATTTCTTGGGGATTTGACCCCACTCATCATGTTGTTTTGAATTTATTTGAATTTGATAATTGTATCTTTAGGTTGGTGAATTTGTATGCCTATAATGATGTTGTAGAATGGGCCTTAATTTAGATATGTTTGGAAGAATATTTTCTAGAAGCTCACTATATCCTCTATGGGAATTTTAACATGGTATAATCTCCCAAGGAAAAATATGGATGTATTCCTAAGTGTTGGTGTGCTAGAAAATATGAATCATGGTTTTACATGTCCAACAAAATTAGGGTTTTTGATTGAAACCACCACTAGAGGAAGGATTTAGACTCTTCATGGTTTACTTGGTCTAATATTTGATAAGGAGAACATCGAGTTCTTAAACATTTGTACCATGCTGTATTGGATGAATAAGATATCTTATTTTTTGCTTCTATTTAGGATTGGGTGATTTTTGTGCTCCATAACACCTTCTTATTAGATCACCATAATATTTATTTCAATATTGATTGATATACCCTTGAAGTCAAGCATGTTAAAACCTAGTTATATCTCAATATTTCTCACCTTAAGCATGAAATAATTGTGAAGCACATTGTTAGAATTTTGAATTTGGTTCCTAGATCAAATGGGGACTCTATATAGATATAATGGTGGGAAGATGATCTTGCTCACATTACCACCTTTCTTTATGCTTATGATAAACAAGCTTCTCTCATTCACTAGTGTCTTCATAATGTTATAAACCATGAATAACTTTGGGTATCATAGGATCTTGATGCCTCTCCTTTTAATGTACATTTAAAATCCCAATCAACTCATTGGCATCACAAGCTATAATTTGAATAGGCATAAAAACATAGAGGGGCTAAACTTTGAGCTTAGATGCATTGGCTAAAAATTGGGGATAAGGTCACTAAGGACTTTTTTGCTTTTTTATATTATAGAAGGTTTTTTTATATAATTAAAGATATTAGGGAGGGATATACTATATTTACTAAACTCTTTGACATTCTAAAAGTTTTCATTCATTATTATCATGGTTTTTTTAGCCCAAAAAAATTCTCATGAGCATGAAGCTACTTTTTACTAATGCCTTGAATCTATCCCTTGTAGAGTTTCTGATGCTCAGTGGTTTGAATATTATTTAAATATAACCATCAATGATTTGAAATAATTAGCTATGTAGATGGATTTGAATAAAGCATAAAGAATTGATGGATTCCCTTATAAGTTATACCAGACCTTATGTGATTCTATGGGTCCAGATCTTTACATGGTTTATAATGAAGTGGTGTTAAATAATTTTTTTGGATGTGTTATAAATCAAGGTAAAATTATGCTTACTCCAAAGTATGGTGAGTATGAGGTTATTACTAACTAGAGACCTGTTACTCTTATCAATGTATCTTATAATATAATTTCTAAGGTGTTAGATTGTAAACTTAAGATTCTCCTTCTTCATTTGTATAAGTGAGAAAACAAGATTTATCTAACATAGATACATCTTTGGAAATGTCATTGCTGTCACAAAAGGAATGCAATGGTCTCATATTTACATTAAAATGGCCATGTTTATTAATATTGATTTTGATAAAGTATATGACCATATTGAGTGGCTTTCTATTTTAGCTATGCTCCAAGCTCTTCATTTTGGTCCCAATTTTTTTAGGTGGTTGATATGATTTTTTAAGATAATAGGGAATATATTAATATTAATATAACCCAATAATCTTAGTTTGAGATACATTAATCTATTAGGAAAGGGTGTCCTTTTACTCCTTCATGTTATGTGTTTATAACTAAAGGGTTTAAGCTATTTGCTAGCTAATTATGCCTCCAGAGCTTGGTGAAAGGAATCTCTCTCCTTAATTATGAACAAAAATTGTTAAATGATCACTTAATTGATGACTCTTTTCTCACTCTCCAAGAAGTGGAAGAGTTGGTTAAGAATGCTATAGATTATGTTCATATTTTTTATTTATCTCCAGATCCTCCAATCAATGAAAATCTAGTGATATCACTAGCTTCTCTCTGTAAAACACCCTTGGCTAGAGGGATATCAATGGTAGTGGCTTCTTAAAAGTGTTAAATTTAATTTCCTTCACATTCCTTTTGATTTTATGGATTATCTTGTTGAACTATGGTCTTGCATGGTTTAAAATGTTGAGAAAAAAAATTAGATCACAAAACCCTTTTCCTTAGTGGGTAAGTTTCAAATTTACTGTAAGGTGTTAAATCTATGCATGTTTATTATTTTTATTCATATTATGATCCTTCTAATTCTTCCAATGGTAGACTAGAAAATATTATAATAGATTTATTTTGGACCAATTCTAAAGGTCATAAAGGCTTTCATATTATTTCTTAGAATATTTGTTGTTTTCCTAAAGAAGCAGGTGTTCTGGGTCTCCTCGATATTAATATTCAAGGAATTAATTTCAATAATAAATGGGTTATTTGAGGATTGGAAGATGATAAGTACTGGAATATCTTTATTCATCATTATATCTCTCAGGGGGTTCCTTGTGGTATTCATGCATGGTAAGACCTTGGGATACATACTCTTTTCATTACACATGTTCCTATAAAAATTAATGATATTTTTGCCATTCAAAGTATTTGGAAAGCTTGATAGAAACACAAAAACCATATAATTTTGGTAGGTGAGGGATTTAGGAATGGTCTTTCTCTTAATTCACATTCCCTATGGTCACTACCTTAACTAAATTTTCCTAATGTTCACCTTGTTTTGGTACCTTGGACCAAAGGCTTATGGTTGTTCAAAAAAGGTGTACAAAACATTGGGGACCTTTTATGTAAAGTGATCCATTATTTTATTCCTTGGAAATAGGTTCATAATAAATTTGAACTAAATAATGTAAATTTTGAATCTATCACAAAGATTGAAGGCTCCATACCTAATGAGTATCTTCTTAAGATTTTAGTTAAATCCATTACTGCCTAATGGAAGGATTGACATTGGCCTAAGACCACTCCTTTTACTCATTATTCTCTTTGTCTAGTGTATAATATTTTATCTCCCAAATATATTTAATATGATACTCTGAATTAGTGATGGAACCTTCAATCTAGCAATGTGGTTTAGTCTAGAAGGTTTAACATCATGTGGGATGCTCCCATTGATCCTAAAAAGGGTCATTTTATTTGGTATATTCTCTATCAGAGTTTACATGTGGGTGAGTAGATTAAGCACATGGGGTATTCAAATCCCATTTTACCAAAATTACATTAACTTGAGATAATTAATCATCTTTTCTAGTTATGCTCCCATGTGTAGACTATGTCATAATGAATTCATGTTCTCTTTTAGCCATTTATGCTTGAGTTTTTTTATATGGAATATGGATCTCTCAGGGGGTATACTCTCTTTCCTACCATATACAATAGATTTTTCCATATTTTTCATGCTAATATTGTTTTTAAAATGTAGAAGCTATAAATTATGCTTGTTTTAATCATGAGGAAATGGAATGCAGTTTTTATATTACTAAAAAAGTTACTAGCATTTCCAATGTTACTATATAGATTCAAATATAAACTAACAAATTTCACCTAGAGATTTACCACCTATAGTTTCTACTTGAGCATTAGGGAATGCCATATGTGCAGTTAGTTGAGATCCTCAAGACCTTCCATGTCTATAGTCACCTCCTCATGGGTGAGTACATGCTAATCTCATATAAGCATTATAAGAAAATACAAATGGGCCTATATCTTCAATGATTACTACATCACTAGTCATATTTGTAGAATTATTAGTCACATAGCTTTACCATAGGTGGAGGTTATGGAAGGGGTTGGGACCATCCCTCATAGGACAAATATCTACAATTGGTTATTATTATTTCACCTAAAGACATGACAAAGATATTAATAATATTCAACTTAATGATGGGTGGATCCCTTACCCTTGAATGGAGACCCCTTGCTTAAGGGGGATGGGGTGACAAGCCGTAGGATCCACCTCCTCTACCTCCTCATTTGTCTCCCATATTTTTTTTAAGGATTAACTATTCTCTTTATTTGTCTATATTTTTATGTGCATCTTTTGGTTGTTATGCACTTGTAATAGTTTGATGTGACATTTTTTATTAGTCATTATTGACCCTTTTGTTGGATTTAATCTTCCTTGATGGTTTCTTACCTCAGTTTGACTATGCTTGTAAGGTGTGACTTTTCCACCTATTTGTGTGTATGACTAGAAATATACTTATTTATATTAATATAAATACACTTTAATAAAAAAATAACCCTTATTAGAAATGAAATTTAAATTTGTGGAAATGAAATAGAGAAGCATAGTCCATAGAGAAGGAAGTGATATTGACATATTTGGTCATTGATATAATATTTATAGATTATATGATCCATCTTCATGCTTAAATAAAATACACAAATCAACATGTTAAAAACATAACATTATGGTTTAACTATTATGGTCATGTTATAGGCTATAAAAACTATCATATAGTTGTTATGGATTGATCCAATTATGATTTCAATTGATATAAATTCCATCAATAATGGTGATGATGTTTATGCATTTGCCAATTATATATCTAATTTATACAACACCCATTAGTGGTTAATAATATAAGCAATCATCAACCCTATAGTTGTTACTTGTCACAATAGTCAATTAAAATAGTTACTAAGGTTGTCCTACCTAATTTTTATAGGCTAGATGTGTTCCTTGTAACTCATCATTTTTTCCTTACTATATAAATAGATCAAATTAATAGTAAATCCAAAATAATACTAGAGTTACATGATGTAATATTTATTCATAAAATTATAGTTTTCATCATAAAACATAATAAAATTCACATCATATTAGTTTAGTACTATCAGATAAGGGATAATACAAAATACAACTGTATATTCTTGAGAATGGTAGTGAGAAGTCAAAAAAGAGGTTATTATAGTTATTTTAATGGATAATTTCATTTACTCATCACTCACCCCAACTAAACATGTTTCTAGTCCTAGATAAACCTAAACCTTTGTACATGGGAGAAAAGTATCTAGAAATAAAATGGATGCGTTTCACCTATTTGATATTTTCTACAAATCCAAAAAATTTCTTATACCTTTTTCAATTTCCTCTCTTTAGATTTTTCTTTGAATTATTATATTCCCCTTTGATCTAGAATGGGAAATAAAAAAATAGGAGGTTGACAATTTATGCCAATCTAACTCGATCTATTTAGTTTTGAAACGTTGATATATTTAGTGAATCTATTGAGAGATCCCTTAAATTATATCTTGAAAATAGATATTTATTTTTAAATTCTAGAGTAAGGTCACTCCATATGACTGGATATACTCTAAAGGATTCTTGGGTTGTTTGTGACATTAATGTTAGATATTAATTTTACACCTTTATTTGTTCTTTCCAAGTTCTTTCAACTACCTCCCTTTTGTTGATTAACATGATCTAGTCTTATTATATTATATTTGGCCTATTAGCCTCCCATATAATCATTAAGTATTTTATTTCTATTTTTATGGTACTCTACCAATTCCTTACCTATTTTCATCTCATTAATAAGATAAGAATAAAAATATATTGACATACATCACCTAAATATAGATGTGGGTTCCACTTTAGATAATTGGGAAAAACATAGTTATGTATATAAAATTCATGTAATTTATATTGAGTGATACTACTATACAATTCAAAAAAGAAACTAGGTTCACTTAGCAATTTGGGAAGATCAAAATAAATTCACATAAACTAAAATTTTATCTAGTAATCTTCAAGTTATTTAGCATATACCCTTGAAAGTGGTCTAAAATTCATGATATTTATTATTATTTTACTCATGTATTCTATATTTTATTGAAAAATTATGATTTTTAACTTATTCTCCTCATCTTTATTTTTCAAATCCTTGGTTTTATCTTTCAATTGATTGAACTAGTTATGTCATTGAAGTTCCAATGTCTAGATCCTAACATATATTTTCATGAATACCTCATGACTTGGTCCTTATGTATAAGTGGAAATGGATAAAAAAGTCTTGTTTATATTTATTATATCCATATGATAACCTAATAGTGTGAATTAAAATATATGGTCTTGAATATGTCTACCCTATACTTTTGCTACCATTTTAAAAGTATCCAACCCATTTTCATTAGTTTAAAATTATTTGAATCATGTTATAAGGGATTAGATTTACATTGGGAATTATAACATTATATTAATTAAGAGCTCGAGTATTATAGACACAAAAGGTATGGTTAAAGATCTTCCCAATCTAGATTCAAATAAAGTTAATGCATACAAGTCATGCATTCTTTGGATAAATAATATATAGTCTTTCCTTAACAAAAAATGGATGGAAAACACACCTATGTATCTAGTTAATTTATATTTATGTGGACCAATATCTTGTATAATTATTGGTGAGAATTTTTATTGCATTTCCTTCATAGATGATGCTACAAGGTTTATGTGGGTATTTATGTTGAGAGTAAAAATGTTGAGATATTTCATGTTTTGTTAAAATTTGAATCTTTATCTAAAAAACAATTTGGACAATTTTTCAAGTCCCTTAAAATATATAGAGGAGGTGAATTTTATTTATAATGAATTTCATGAGTTTTGTTCATCACATAAAATTAAAATATAACTAACTGATGCTTACACAACACAACATAAAGGTTTAGAAAAAACAAATAATATATCCATCATTGATTTATAAAATATTTTATTTTATTGTAAAAATTTAGAAAGGTGTTTTTGGGATAATGTTTTAAAAACAACAATCTACATCATTGACATAAGTTATACAATGGTAGTCACAGTCAAGACACCTTATAAAGCATGGTAGGGTAGAACACTAGATGTATATCATCTAAAGGTTTTGGTTGTTTATATTTTTTACATAATCCATATGAAAATATTAAAAAATTATATCTAAAGAGTATTCTTCATATTTTGACATTTTATAGTCAAGAAATCAAACCATAAAAGTTTTATAATCTCACTAGTAAATCCATAATTATATCTAGGGATTGTATTTTTATAAAAAATGGGATGTATGTTGATTATGATAATATATATAAATAGGTCATATTTTACTGGATTAAGAATATACAAGTTTATTTTTAGGCTTGCAAACTCCTGCACATGTATCTAGTTCAACATGAAAAATACCAGAACTTCATAACAGAGTAGTCATCCGTCTTCATCAACTCCAAGAAATTACAAGTGGTTTTTAAATCCACATCCACTAAATAAAATGGTATATGAAAAATATTATAAGAATATAAATGATTAAATATTTATAATATAATTTTTTTGATGTTGCTTATGGTGAAAATATTGTGTTTGCATTGTCATTTGTGGCTAATGAGCCTGGAAGTTATCCACAAGCTAGTCAAAATAAAGAATGGATTGATGCTATGAGATTTGAGATGGATTCATTTGATAATAATAATGCATGGAATTTTATTTATCCTACATATTATAAATATTTCATTCAAACCAATTGGGTATACAAGACAAAATTCATTAGTTATAATATGATTGATAATTTAAATGCTAGACTAGTTATAAAAGGGTTTGCACAAACATACGGGGTTGACTATGAGAATAATTATGAACTTGTGACATATCAAGATAATATAATGATATTTATTTATGTATATAATCATAAAGGTTGTAAAATACATCAAATATATATAAAAAGTGAATTTTTAAATGGATTGATTGAAGAATAAGTATATGTGGGGTAACCACATTATTTTGAGGTAAACGATAAATTGTTTTCAGTATAAAAGTTAAATAATACTCTTTATGGGATGAAACAAGATTTAAGATATATTTAATCAAGAATTTATCACTATTTATTAAACCAAATCATTTTAATAAGTCAAAATTAACCAGATCTTTATATACAAGCATTGGGTTTTAATGTGTTATATGTCTATCTCTATATAGATGACTTGATATTTATAGGTAGCTATATAGAGATGTTGAATAGATTCAAGGAAGTTATGAAGTTATATCTTTGAGATGACTAATATTTGACTTAATAAGTATGTTCATCACATAAAAATAAATAAGAGTTATTATTTTTCAAGCCAAATATGCCCAATCCATGTTAAAGAAGTACAATATTCAAGATTCTAATCTCGTGGACACTCCAATTTAAAGTGGAGAAAATATAATTATATATGATGCAATTAATTCATATGATGAATTTTTTATATAATAATGTTAAGAGTTATAATGTATACCACTATGACAACACTCAATATCAATTATGGGGTTTATCTAGTTTCTAGATTTATGGGATTTCTAAGACTCACACATTTTCAAGTAATAAAAATAATTTTTAGTATGATATCTGAGACTTAGGGAAATAATGTGTATTTCTACTCTTTGCATCAGAGGGTGGAATGTTAAGTATGATGCCAATGTGGGAAATTGATTTTTAATTTTAGAATCAGTTTATTTTATATTTTATTTTTTTATTGTCGTTATTTAATTTATTTTTGTCCTCGATTAACTATTTGGTATTTTCAAGAACTTCCTAAAAAATAAGCTAGAAGTACCACTTAGAGTCTAGTTTATTAAATGTGTACTCAAATGAGATCAAATCCTTATCCATTAATCCTCGAGAGGTTGGGATAAAATTTTAGGGATAACTAAAACTAAATTCACTTTAATCAATTTCACACTTTAGAGGGAATTTTATCACCTAAATTTTCTAGTGTGCATGTTTATGCTTACTTGATGAGAAAGGCACCTTGCATGATGACCATATCTTATCAAGGAGTCAATATTGTCATATTGAGTTTATTTTTAGCTATATTAGTCTATTTTTAGGTATATTATTTTTTTAGGTGTTCACTTTATGATTTCACTTGTCATAAATTATCATGCAAGTTACTTGTAATTGACTAGTTTTAGTCTTTCTTGTTTACAAAATGTGGTGCACTAGCATGGAAACATAATTATTATTGGAAAATATTTTTAAATTATTTTATACCTAATTTTTCATTATAATTATTAAAAAATTAAAACCAACAAGCTTTGTGATATTAATTTTAAGTTATTTAGTGCATTATTTTTCATCAATCACATTTACAACACTACTAAATTAACAAGTAATTTTGGGATAAAATGGATGATATATAGCTTCATTTTAGGACTAAATCAATGTTTATTTTCACTACATATATAAATTTAAAAAATTAACTATGATTTCAAGTTTAGATTCATCTTCTCATACTTAGAGGTTTAATATATCAAGAGAAGAAGGTTTGTTATGACTTCTTGACTTGTAAATGTGTTTGGTTCAGGGTTGGGAGTTTGATTACATGGTTTAAAGTTAATGATGACAATAAGAGAAACATGAGGGAAATGTTTAGGAGGTTATGTTATTAGAAGTGAGGTGGGTTTTTGAATAATTATCCATAAATGAAGATATACTTCATCTACCTTCATGGAATAAGTTTTATATTCCATTATTTCATTTGTCTGAGTTAGTGAAATAGAATTATTATTGGGGTTTGGCATAGGTTGGGTAGGAAACTAATATTGTCTGGGGTCTACTTAGTTATTAATAATGGGATATGGTTGATAATTAGGAATTAATATAGGTTTTTAGGATTGTGCTTGTAATTTTTGTATGAAAATATCATGTGGGATTTACCATACCTATTACCACTAGTTAGAAGGGTATTTCCATTACTGATTTTTATTTATGTTTGATGATGATTAATTTTTACATAAGAACATGAATTATTTCCATTGCTGATTTTTATTTAGGTCTTACCATGATTAGTTTTATGTCTTATAATTAATTACTTTCACTAACTGTCAACCACTAGTTCATATACATGACAAGGTGTAAGCACTATATATGCAACATCGTTTATTTTGAAATATTTAGGGAATATATTTTCATCTATGAAAAAATCTTGTATAAAATAGATTTCATGAAAGTAAAGAGCTAGAAAGGAAAATGCACTTACTTTATATGAAATCACATATTCTAAAAATGAAATGAATTGTTTATCTACGGGCAAGAAACTTCTTAAGTGTTATAATTACTATAAGATCTAATGAATCTAAAAGAAAACATAAATAAGAGATAAAATAATAATAGTAATAAATAATAACAATATATCTAAGATAATAATAGAAATGAATAAATAACTCAAATATGATGAATTACTCTAATAATTCAATATTAATCTAATATGGAATATATAAATAGCCATTGCTTATATAGAGTAAGGCATGCATGGTAAAGATTAGAGAACTCACACAACATGTGTAGTTCAACTAATATCTGTCTACATGAGTAGTGGAGTGAAACTCCACACTAATGAGATAGGTTTCCAAATTATGTAAATGATCAACAAAAGTTGACTATTAGTTAAATAATCTTATCCTATCTTACCCTAAATAGTGGAGTGGAACTTTGTTATAATAAGATAAGTGTCTAAGTTAACTACTAGCTAAGCAAGCTTATCATATCTGGTGAAAATTATTAATAAACATAATAAATAATTACAATAAGTAATTAGTGCACTAAAATAATAAATAGAAGTAAATGTAATAAAGCAAATAAATGCACCAACACTCCCATAAGTGAAGCTTAGGTAGGGTCATGCAGGTAAGAGTCCCGATAATGTGTAGCCATATTAGGTACTCTGTACAAATAAATGAGGAAAAGAGAAAACCTAAAGGAAAAAAAACTCCTCAAAATGAAGGTCAAGGAGACCTCCCCTGAAGAACTGATGTCCCTTAAAGAACTGATGTCTTATACCCCAAAAATAGATCATAAGTGAAGATACTTGCTCTCAGTGAAAGGTTCAGTGAAAATATCTATAATCTACTCCTTTGTAGGATAATATTGAAGATCAATGATCTCCACCTAAATTAGCTCCTTGATAAAGTGCATATGGATCTCTATATGTTTGGTTCTCTAATGATGAACTAAAATTTTCAAGATCTGGATAGTGCTCTAGTTGTCATAGTAGATGACTGATGGATTCCAAAATGGAACACCAATGTAAGTGAAAATATTTTGAAGCCAAATACACTCAATTATGGCATTAACAATGATATGATACTCAACCTCTATAGATGAAAGAGCAATAGCATTTTTTTTCTTACTCTACCAACAAATGGGGCTAGATCTAAAGTGAAAGATGTAACCAAAAGTGGACTTATGATCATCATAATCACCACCCTAATCAGAATCTATATATCCCACCAAGTCTAAACTTGTACCTATTATATAGTGAATTCGGTATCTGATAGTGCCCTAAATGTAGCTCAAAATGTGCTTGGTGGCTCTCTAATGAAGCTCATGTGGTGTCTGCATAAAGCATGAAACCATGAAAACTACATATGAAATGTTAGGTCATGTATGAGTCAGATATATGAGGCTACCTATAAGCTAGAACTATAATGTGGCATCAACCAAGGGAGTGGAACAATGAACCTCAAGTCTAAATCTAGATAAGAAAGGAGTCAGTGTAGGCCTATAATCAGCCATGTGAAACCAAGATAACAAGTCCATGGCATACTTGGGCTGTGAAATTGTAATCTTAGAAGAAGACTATGTTATCTGAATTCCAAGAAAATAATGTAATAATCCCATGTCTATCATAGAAAACATGTCATGAAGTGTAGTCTTAACACTATTGATGATGGATGTTGAGCTCTCTGTAATAATGGAGATCATCAACATAGAGAACCAAGTACAATAGTGAATCCTCCAACCATAAAATGTAGACATTTAGATCTAAGTGACATCTCAAGAACCCAACTAAGAGAAGAAATGTGTCCATCTTAGAATACCAAGCCCTAGGGGCTTGTTTTAGACCATAGAGAGACTTCTTCAAGAAGCATACCAGTGAAGAATCTTGAATGAACCCCTGTGGCTACTCTATATAAATCTCCTTATGAAGATCCTCATGAAGAAATGCACTCTTCACATCCATCTGATGTACAACCCAACCATGAGCTACACCAATAGCTAGTATCAAGAAAATAGAATTCATCTTAGCAATAGGTGCAAAGGTTTTTGTATAGTCAATGCCTTTTACTTGGGAAAAACCTTTGGCCACTAAGTGTGATTTATACTTATCAATATTTCCATCTACTAAAAACTTAGTTCGATATATCCAGCTAAATCATACTAA
>JARHVA010000308.1:5347500-5352500 GCA_037957365.1 Torreya grandis
GAAAATAGAAGCATTACAAGTACAAGGGAAGAAGTTTAGTGAAAAGCTATGCTGATAAATCAGGCATAGAATATGAGATTAATTTTTATTTAATAGCTCAGATAAATAAAATCATAATGATATTTAATATGGATACATATTATATGTGTAAAATTCACTAAATGGATGTCTAAAACGTCTTCTTAAATGAAGATCTATAGGAATAAATATTCATGACCCAACTATAAGATTATGTCATACTTGGTAGAAAACAAGGTGTGCAAACTTACAAAGACATTTTATGGTCTCAAATAAGATCATAGAGATTATTACATAAAAGTCAATAAGAATCTAATTCATAATGGATTTCAGAGTAGTCTATATGATCCAAATCTCTAACTAAAATAAGAAGGGGAGAGGTTGTTATAGTTTTTGTTTATGTAAATGATCTAGTCATAAGAATAATTTCAATAAGTATGATAGATGCATCAAAGAATGATCTCAAATAGTCATATGACATGAAAAATATTGGGATACTACACTAGTGTCATGGTTTAGAAATATGGAAAAGGGACCACATATTTATTTGTCAAATGAATTATATCATAACTACTTGAGAATTTTAGAATCATGGACCAGGGAAAATTTTAGTAGCCCCTATAGAAATTAACTTGAATTTTTTTGGTGAATCTTTAAGTATGTGTTTTGAAAGTCTAGAAACTATTAAAAAATGGTGTTAGGTGAGGAGGCAAATGGGTAGGTGAATCTTAATAGGAAATATAAGCTATAAGGGCATGCAACTATACAAAAAAGCCTATAAACACTTCATCTCTTTCCTACTACTAAAAGTTTCCATTATGAGTATACGAGTGGATGTTTGTTTATATATAATGGTCAATAACCTCATATTGACTATATACGAGTGGAAAAATATATTTATATGTATGAAATTCATTATAAATATTAGGTGAGTTAACTTATAAAAATAACTTACACCCAAATAATCTAGGTGAATCTACGTTATTCACCACCCCCTAAAATAGCCAAATGCCTATTTCTAAAATCGAAATATTTGTGAATTAATGAAGAATAGCCACTAAAATTTACCCTATGATGGATTTTAAAAAAACACCTATGGAGACAAGTCTTAAGTTTCCTCTTACGTATCCATCACCACCAATAGTTTACACTCCCTATTGACACTTTATTAGGATCTCACCTACCTAACCCACACCTAGTCAGATATTAGTTATGTTGTTAGTTATCTTTAATGCTTCATGTAGGTATCAAATTTAAGAAAATATAAAGTAGTTACATGTATATATTAATATATTTAATGAATAATGGATATGTACTAGAATATAGGAAGATTGGTATTTTCTTTTTGACATGTTTCACTTACTCAAATCATGTAGGTTTAATTGATGATAGAGAATCCATTTTTGTATTTGTGTTATTTTTGGGATATATTAAAATATCATAGGGGAGTAAGAAGCATAGATTTGTTTCTCATTATTCTAATAATTTGTAATATTACCCTACAATATGAGTTTCCTATGAAGTGTTATGGTTATGTCGCATATTTTTAGGATTGAGAGTATCTCAAACTTATCCAATGGTTATGTATGACATTAGTCAAGGTGTTATTAAACTTGTTCATAATATAGTGCTTCATGAATACATAGATCACACAAAAGTGCATTTTAATTTCATGGTTGAACATGTTCAAACACAAAATATCTAGCTCCTATATTTATTCATTCAAGATCAGTGTGAAAATGTGTTTACCAAGGCACATGCATGAGACACATTTGAGGCACTAAAAAACTCTCTCTCTTTAAATTTTAATACTATAGTCAAATAAGTGGGATTGTTAGAATAAATTTATTTTATTAATTAATCATTTGATTTAAAAGTAAAAAAAATGTAATAAAATAACTTAGTTATTAGGGTAGCTTAGATAAATACATGTTTTTAATTAGTTACCAACACAATTAGTTGTCTAGTTAGTTTATGATTTGGAACTTTTGTAGGATTTATGGATTTTTTTTACAACTACTATATTTTTTGTTAATGCAACATTGATATGGTCTCTTGTAAGGCTGAATTAAAATTATTTTGATTGAAAATATGCTCTTCCAAAAGAATATTATGTTGATGATTGAAATAAATACATCAAAAAGATTATTATATAGATTTATGACATATATTTGAACATTTATGGAAACATAATGTGCACTTATATTTGAATAAATGTGTATTTTGAGCACATTTAAGAAAAGTATTAGGTTATAACATATCTTAGATAGGAATATAAGTATACCCAAATATGGTAAAACATATTAGAGATATGAAACTACTAAATGGTTTGAAATAATTATGAGGTCTACTAGGATGGATTATGTCAATAAGATATAGTGTTGCTTAATTAGTAGATAAGACAACCATTCACACACTTACTAAAGGAAAATATAAAGTTTCAATGAGATGAAAATTTTCAAATCTTTTTTGATAAAATAAAATAATATTGATTTATTCCACTTATTCTCATGCTTGAAATATAAGATATGCCTTTCTCATTTTAAATTTATGTTATAGATTATGCCTTCAGTATTTATTGGCACAATACAATGTTGATCACAAAGACTGTATAATCTATTACATAACTTTTACTCTAGTAGGCTATGAATGAAATTCAATAGAGTGTATGGTAATTACAATCTTGTGGTCAATAAAGATTCAAATAAATATCAAATAAAATAAGAATTATTAATTTCATACTTTAATAAAGTTTTAATTGAAAGCATAACCCACAAGGATAATTGACACATCTATTCTATGGCTAGTGTGTCTTATATGATTAACATTGACATAAATGATGACAACATAAATTTTACTATGTGAAAATTTAAAAACTTGTTAGTTACAATACTAGATGTAGATTTTTCATTAGTACCTCCTGTTACCTACATTATAATTAATTCAGAATGGTATAGTGACATCTATATTATTTTTATGATGAATGTAAATTATAGGTCAAAGTGATGCACTATGCTGTAATTATTGGGGCCTTATTCAAATGATCATTTTATGGATAATTATTTTGATGCCTTGAAAATAAGGAGGTAAGATAGCATTACTTGAGGTACATGATAGTGAATTTGGGGGACATTTTAGTGGGAAAATGGTGTCTTAAAATATTTTGAGACAAGGTTCCTATTGGCATATGATGGAAAAATAATGTCAACAATATGCAAAATTATGTCTTAAATGTTAGAAACACATTAATTTGAAGCATGTCTTGTCGCAAGAATGACAGCCTACTAACTATGGTAATTTTCCTTTATGGGCCTTGGACTTGATTGGAAAAATAAATTTATAACAAAGATAAAGTCACAAAATTATTATTATAGCTACATATTATTTTGAAAAAGTGGTGGAGATAATACCATTATAAATGACTACATGGGAGGACATATGTAAGTTTTTAATGACAAACATATTTTCATGATTTAGTCTCCCATCATCTATTCTAAAAGATAATTGGTCATCCTTTAGAAATCTAAATATTAATATTTTGTGTTAAATACAAGATTCAACATACATTTTCCACTCCTTATTATCCATAAGAAAATGGACAATAAGAAGCAACTAATAAAATCATTTCTTAAATATTAAGAAAAATAATTGTGAAACATGGTGAGGATTAGAATAATTAGATTATATATGCTTTATGGGAATGTTTCACAAATGTTTGTACACATGCAAAGGCTACACCTTTTTTTTCATAAATGGAACAAAAGTAGTTTTGACATTAAAATTAGATAAATCATATTTGCATATTTTTGAAAGACACTATCAAGGATAATTAATATAAAAAATAAATAATGGCATGAATTATAAATTTTGGATGACAAATGATAAAGGTTGTTGACCATATAAATATTTATAAATATATCATAAAGTTAGAATTTGGAATGAAGAGTAGAAATCATGAATTTGAATTTGGTGATTTGGTACCAAAAAAAATACTAATGCAAATAAAGAGATTAAATGAAATTTTAGACCCAATTGGTTGGGGAAATTTATTTAACCATTGGAAATATTAAACATAAAATATAATATATGTATATTAATGGTTGTTTTACATTATCATATGACTCTGTGAAAGCATGTGAAGCTACCACTCAACTCCTTTAACAAAGTCAAAAAATATGTGATTCTCCCCTATCACTCAACCCTAATTAGAAGGAACACAAGGCCATGCACCCCATGATCCCATGGTTGTTATAATTTTCCATGATCATGGACTCATGGAGTCTATGATTTTTTGGTGGTAGACCTATAGACTATATGTTCTATTGGATAGTTTTTTTAGGTATCAAATGTAACTCATGAATTCAATGGTTAGTCATAAACATAATATAAAGGATTTGAGTCCATTTGAACATAGAAACATAAATAAATATAATTTTTTCCCCTGTGACCTTAGGAGATTATGGAGTTAATTATGTGAGGCTCTTATTAAATGGTAACTTAGAGTTGTCAATATAATATGCAACCTTATGAGCTTTGTGTAGACACTTAAAATTAGACACTTCATGTTGATTTTAACATTTTTTGAGTTAAATACCTAATCATCTCTAATCCTCTCTAATCATCCTTAATTTTACGTAATTACTATTCACTATTAACTATTCACTATTCACTATCCCTAAATTGATCCAAATTTAATTAACTAATATTTTTATAATTAAAAATTCCATGGATTTTGTAAATTGATAATTTTCATAAATCTAAAAATTCAAAATTATCCTCACTTGCCTTAAGGCTCCACCTATTCCTTGCCATTGTGATTTAATAATATAACTTTACTCCCATTATCTTCCATGATCTGATTTAATAATCCACCTTTTTTTTCATTATCTTCTATGATCTAATTTTATACAATTTAATAATCCACCTCACCTCCACTTAATAATTTTATATCATATCTTCCTCACAAATGAATTTCATATTCA
>JARHVA010000308.1:5357500-5375000 GCA_037957365.1 Torreya grandis
AAAAATATTTATGTAAGATCACCCACTAATAAATATTTATAACATAACCAATGCAAGGAGGGTGGATTGAACAAATAACCACTCACCTCAACAAATAATATGGCTATAGAAAACTTTTCCAATGAAGTAGGATTTATCAATACACCAAGTTCCATATTAAAAAATTTAGAATCAATGAGAAATACCAATACATAAGGCAGTCCTAATACCCTTAAATATATGATTAGTTTCATCTATTCATGAAGGATTAACATGGTGAAATAATTCATTTCATGGGATTTGAATGGATACAAATATGGCTGCATGTAATCCTTTTATTTTATAAATTATTCATGAAGTCATAATTTAACTGATACATAGGTAATTCTAATGACGTAGAAGAGTTTTTGAAATTACTTCCATCAACAATATAATTACGTAATGTGTCAACCTTTCATTTAAAAGTAATAAATCACAATCTAGAAAAAGAAACATATTTTATTGGTAAACCAAAATAAAATATTATTTACCAAAGTAATGCACCACATATATAAGCTTACATAAATTATTAACCAGAGTCATGGTTAACAAACCTTTATCAGCTAAAGCCAACTTCACATTCTTTAAACATTGAGAAATTCATACCACGATAAAAAAATAATAATCAATTTCTCATCCAAGGCCAATTTACAATCATATGCATATTATTTTAATCTTCATCTATGGTTTGCATACAATCATATAATATTTATTAAAGTATTTAGGAGCTTTTAGGCTTAAGTATATACAATATTTCAAGTAAGATACTCTTCATGACAATATGCAACAAGATTAACATTGTATAATTTTTCTTCCATATGTAAAAATAGTAAAGATACAACATTTATAAGATTACTTATTACTCAATGGATTAATCAATATTTAAGTAACAATAGATATAAAAATTAATTAATTTCAATACAAAATACCATACTACAACCATTCAATAAATATGAAAAGTTAAATTTATATGATAGAGTTAGTAGATGTTTGATGCCCATGCATCATGACGCTACCATATGTGGTATGTGTCTCCATGAACACATATCATCAAAAAAAATCCACATCACCATAGTCCACGATATAGGTCTATCAACATAATCATAATAATCATTTACATTATGAAACCATTATGATCAACAATAAATATACAGTAGATTAACATGTTACAACCATCAATTATAAGCATGGTAATCCAATATTTAGGTGTTAAGTATATGATTTTTAAGGTGAAAAAACCTAAGGTATAGCTTGATGATCCAAACCATCAATGGCCTTGACCACCCCAACCATCATCTAGATGGTGGAATCAAACATCTTGGTTTTTACTAGAAGGTTATGTGCATACATGTGACACAACCATAATATACCACTCAATAGCCAAACATTGAATAACAGATAATAAATAACTAGGTTAAGTACAAAACCAAGACCATAATAAATAAAATCTTGTACAACACTCAATATATACATAGTAAAAGAAAAGGACATTCATCTAATGGAGCATAATAGTTATGCTCAACTTTTTAGCTTCAAACTTAGGAAGGTAGATTTGGATGTAAATCTTAGTTCATGGTTTCAAAGCCTCAATTAATTGAAATGTCAATATAAATTACACTACCTATAATTCCCATGCCTCCTTGAATGTTTATAACCAACAACTAACTCAAGACTTTAACAAGCAAACCAGCCATAACAAGATCATGAAAGATATTAGATTTAATGAAATATAGTCAATCCACGAAGGAATTGTTTGCCACTTTCAAATGTGGATGATTATGTCCAATAACCATGATTAACTCACCCATAATTATTTAAATATTAATCAAAGTTTTGATAGTTTCATACTTCATACCATGGTTGAGGTAATTTATAAAGGCTTATGAAAAAGGGAAAGGAGACTAAGCTCAACCATTAACAAACCCCAATTATACACATTCAACCTGATTTAAAAGACAATATGATTGCTAGAGTTTCACCATTATCATATGGTCTAAAGGTGTTATACAAAGATTGTCAATAATAAATAATGCATATATGCACATAAAGTTGACCCCATAGCTAAAACAAAAAACATATTTGATCTAGCCTTTAAGCACATGCCATGTTTAAATAAAATGAAAGAGGTCATAAAATTAAGTCTAGTAATAATTTCAGAAAGTGTAATCAAATTCACATATGATCAATAAACCACCCAATCTTTAAAATACTTATCTAATATGAGGATCTACCTAGCTAGTTAAATATAATCAGCAAGGAAGATTATATATATATATATATATATATAATTATGCATATTCTAAGAGGAAATAAACCACCAGGTGTAATGCAATCTGAGTGAGATTGATAGAAACAAAACCTTAACAATGTGTATTATATATTTATTTTATTTAGCCCATTTGAAGCTAGTTTTTGTCTCAAATTTATACCTACACCAATGCTTTTATAAAAGCTACATAGGTTTAATAGAGATGATAATTCCATTATAAGTGTTTAACATAAATTTATCATGAAAATCCAATCTTGTGATACCTTGCCCCAATAGGGATTTTATTTTTAACCCAAGTTGGGTGTATCCCTACGGATATTGTCTTAAGACAAAATAATATGCCATCAATCCATATAGGTAACTTAAAACAACAAAATAAAAATACAAATCAAAACACCAATCAGGGTAAAATAAATATGGGTTGATTTACTCAGAAATACATAAGGATTATTTATTTTATATAAATTCCAAACCGATAGAATATTTAGAAATATTCTCCAAAATAGATATAATCAATTTTACTGGTTTATATGGAAAAATAGCATGTGGTTTCAATTATTTCCATCAAACCCTAAATCCACATAGATCAACATTATTCTAAACTTTTTAAGGCAATACTTGTATCATATTATAAATTGATAGGGCTGAGTTACTCATATTTAATTTATTGCCACATTCTTTCCCCATGCCATGGAGGATTTAAGGCCCCTTCATAACCACTATGGCTCTCTCTCCTAGCTCCATGCCATCTATTTAGAATACCACAGGTCTCTTTAATATAATGAAATTGCTTCTGATCAAAACCCCAATTCCTATGCCATTATCTTGGTAGGGGTTTCATGCTATGACTTTTCCAAATAAATTAATGAATAGAGGGAGGTAATGTTCAAGAGGCATGCCATTAATGAAAATTTCAATAACCACCAAATGCTTCTTCCTTTTCCTGAACTTTCAATCCTATCCTCTAAGTCACCAAGCCAAAATAATAATAATAATAATAATAATAATAATAATACCAAGTCTTAAAACAAGCTAAGTCAAAAATAATAATCATGTCAATGCCAAGTCACATCCCATATATGTCATACAAGAATTAATCTTTTATATGAAATTCTAAAACTGTAATATTCCTAAGAAGGTTAATGGACAAAATCGATAAGATATTTTAACCCTATAAATTTTCGATTCAATCCCAATTATAACTACTCCATCTAAGATTACATCAAGGGTTGTGTGTGTGTGTGTGTGTGTGTGTGTGTGTGTGTGTGTGTGTGTGTGTGTGTGTGTGTGTGTGTGTGTGTGTGTGTGTGTGTGTGTGTGTGTGTGTGTGTGTGTGTGTGTGTGTGAAGACAAAAGGATACGACACATCAATACAAAAAAATCCATTTTATTATAGAAAAATAAACTCATTATGGGTTAAAGGGAGTCAATGATTAAACTCATGGTCCAACCACCCAAGGGATAACTAATATAAATTTAAACATCATGGCTTATGTTCAAGACTAAATGATTTAATATAATAGGGTAAAATGCAAGTTTAAAACCATGAACATGAAAGAGATTCAAAACATAATCTTGAACATGAAAATGACATTCTAGCACACAAAATAATAAATGATCCCAAAACTCATTAAATCTGATGAAAATGAAAAATCATGACACAAGTGATCAATCACAAAATGACATGAAGACAATAAAATGAAGTCACCAAAATAAAAGGACTTAATTTAAACCATGGATTTAACTTCCATCTTTTTATTTTTCATATCGGTACTAACCTAATCACCTATAAAATTTCATTATTTTCCTAGTGGATGGTGTCCACCAATGAGTGTAGCTCACATGACTTGTTCCTGTATCTATCGAATAAAACATTAGTAGTACCTACTCTATAAGTATACATACATAATAATAACATATGATATAAATAGAATAAAATAATATTTCATAGATAAAATAGGCATGTACCTCTACTTAATAATTATCATAATCAATATCATAGTGTCTCAAAACAAAGTAATCAACTATACTGATTAGTCACAATGCCAATCTAGTTAAGATGGTCATGCACAATTAACATGTCAATAAAAATAAGATGCTTCTTCAGGAGGGGTTGTAACATCCTTCTCCTTTTAGAGAGGATCCATCTTGATGACTAATTAAACAACCAAGGACCTGATTATCTGTGGGGTCTCAATCATTTTTATTACAAAAAGTTCCACTACTCAACTATCAATAGTTGATTTTTTAACAAGGGTGGTTACCCTTGGTAATTTACCAAAATCTGCCAAGTGTTGATATGTTCATTGTGTATTTACACATCTTAATCATTAAATTTATTAAGAATACCATCTACTTACTTATTCATGAAATGAGGGGATGTAACACACCATTAGGCAAGAGACATTCATCCTAGTTTACTTGATATTTCAAGTATGATTATAAAAATACCCATGTCTTTCCTTAACCAAGCCATAATAATTGTCTTATCATCTCATGTGTCACTTTATGACACCAATAAGAATAATGGGGAGCTATACCAGTCAATATAGCATTATATTTACACACATATCCCAACTTGGGCATAATTTTAGTGTTTATGGCTCATAAGGACATTCGTAAAAAACCCAATGGTTATTTACAGCCTTTGTAAAATGTCTATCTACCAAAAATTGCTCCTATTTTATCATAAACCAATGGTATACCACCATTTGTAACATATTTCCACTAAGACTATTAAAATTCAACAACCCATATAACCATGGATTATAAGCCTATGTAGTAAAAACAACATTACCAACCATGAGAGTAATTTTCCCACCTTGATAAATGCCAACAAAGAGATTTCATACCTTCTAGGCACACTTTTAACAAATATTAGCTTATACAAGATAGGCATATTTAACATTTTTATTTTTCTTATGCATTTAAGATCAAATTTTTTGATAGAGGAATAATTTCCATCTATTTGTCCCTCTTATTATGAGGAAAACAATACCACATAAATCTACAACTTTTCATGACAATGATTACAATTATACAATCCAATTGGAATTCCTACATATTCCAGAATATTAAAGAAGTGTCTTTAGCAACACATATTATACTTTAAGAATAAATTAATGAACATTCATCACATAATTCTAACACAAAATCATAACTCATTTTGTATGGTTACTTTCAATTCAACAATTACCATTCATGGGTTAGTGAAGCACCCTATAGCAACCAAACTAAACATCGAATAAGCCATCCTAGGTATTTACATTCAACCCAAAGGTTTACAACATTCTTTCCACAATGTTTTGAGCTCACATGATGGTTACAGGGATCACAATCTCACTATCTTATTGCACTTACCTCATGTCAGCATTTAAAAAGGTACCCAAGATTCTAAATCCACTTGATCATGACTTATAATGCTCCTCCTAAGAATAAAACTAGCATACATTCTAATCATGATTAAAAAAAATATAAATATATTCATCCTAGCATATATCTATCAAGTATAAATAAATAATACCACATCCATAGCATGTTTGTACTCATAAGACAACACATGTATGTATAATTACCATTCATGGGTTAGTGCAACATCCTACACCAACCACATTGAACATCAGAGAAGCCATCTTAGGTATTTATATGTAACCCAAATGTTTACAACATTCTCTCCACAACTTTGTGAGCTCACATGATGGTTACATGGATCATAATCTCATTATCTTACTGTATTTACCTCATGGCAACATTTAAAAAGGTACCCAAGATTCCAAATCCACTTGATTAGGACTTATAATGATCCTCTTAAGAATAAAACCAATATACATTCTATTCACGATTAAAATAAATTAGAAATATATTCATCCTAGGATATATCTATCAAGTATAAACAAAGAATACCACATCGATAGCATGTTTATACTCATAGGCCAACAAATGCATGTATTTCAACAAGTACCACCTTTCTAATTTTGCATAAACATCCAAATTATAGGACACATTTTTTCTTCACAAGGCTATAAAAAAAGATTTCACATATGTTATTTATCAACAACCTCTGAGAGGTGGATAAAGGAACACTTAACCATAAGGTGACTATTATGAATGAAGATCTCATGGCCAATATGTGGCACTCATGGTGCACACTCTAAATGAATCAAGGAACTACCTCATGCAAAGGGGAAGAATGAGTTTTTGGCCTATGAGATACTCCACTCCCTAGCCCATGCCTAGTCTAAACTATTATAGACATAGTTATCCTCTACCCTCAACCTCATACTTGCATCGATGCTCATAACCATAATAATGATGTATACTTAAAAAATACCTCATGACACTATACCTTGGTATCTCAATCAGAGGGTTTGATTATAACATAGGATTTATAATACACAAGTGTTTAGAGTTCACAATTTCATGGTTTAATAACATAAGATGACATACATAACATAACATATATACTTGGACACCTAGACATCTAGATTGATAACATAAATGTTCACATGTTTTACATGGTTAATTAATTTCACACCTTAAAAGGGTTTGTACAATATATAACAATGTTTAGGTATGAAGGAGTTGCATATGATAGTCAAATTTTTAGATACAAGTAACCATGCCAAGGTAATTTTTCAATTTACAATGGTTAAACATATAGGATGATGAAGCACAAGGGTCCATGATTCCCATCTATCCATTCAATGTCCAGATGCCATCTAAATGACATTGAATACCCATAAAATAGTACCACATGATCAGTCTAAGGGGTCTTAGATTACAATCACCTTGACTTAAGGAAGTTTGTGTTCTAACAAGGCCTGTCTATCTCCATGAGTTTTTGGAAAAAAAATTACCAAAATTGTTTGTGCATCATGGATAAATGTCCCACACTACCTGATAACAATAAGATATCTCAAAAAATTCTTAAATTTCCCATACAAGTTAGTCACACTCTACCCACTTAGCCCTCTAGGCTTGAGGTGCACCCTTGAACTCGCAAGATACCATACCTCAACCTCATTAGATGGATTACTTGTGCAAACTATCAATGGCTACTAAGGCATTGTCTCATGATTCCAACAACAAGCTTGTATCACTATTCTACCAATTGAATTAATCCAACAGTTCAAAGGTAAAATGGTGATACTTACTTTAATGCAATATTGCTTTGGGAAAGGGTGAGCTTAGCTAAGGCTCAAGGTGAATGCTATATCATAGCCATGGGAATTACAATTTCCCATAATCAATAAGTTTAATTAAGATTCACAATAAACATACTCATGGATGTAAAACATATCTAATATCATGTTAAACATCCTCATAGCTATCAAAATATAACCAAGTACTAAATATGCACCACCATGTATGCATAACTCAGTCATGATCAAATTAAACATCCTCATGGCTTTCAAAATATAACCAAGTACTGAATAGGCATCCCCATGTATGCATAACTCAAACATGATCAAATTAAACATCCTCATGGATGTGAAACACCTTCATGGTTATCGTAACATTCTCATGGAGTTAAACATATCCATGATTTAAAATATACATCATAAATTTAAAACATATCTATGATTGAAATAAACATTCCACAAACTCATTAAGATTAGCCTTTTAAAGTTACAAAAGCACATGTTCTCCAGTTTAACTCAAAATATGCCAACAAGATCAAGCCTAATTTGGCTAAAATTCATAAGTTTTCAACACTTCATAAACTTACCAATTTCAAGATATATAATAGTTGTAATTAACCAACCAAATAACACCTTAGACAGTAAAATATTCTCAAATTTTGATTACAAGTCCATTATCTTAGAAGATTAAATATTTCCCAAGAATTTTTTATAGCATTAAAATTGATACAATGCTACCACCAGTCATGTATATTAACACCTATGCCAAGCCATAATTTACAACTGCTTACCACAATTAACCAACAATGTCATTTAATGAAATTTATGCTAGACCATAACAATCTTGTTATATTTTGAAAAAGCGGTAAGGGGAATCCTTGATGACCATGAGCAACTCATCCCGAGAGACGGTTTTACTCTACTGAAACCATTTGACTTGAAGTGTCATACTAAATCCAAAAAATTCAGTATTTGAGCTCTTTTAATTATACTAGGATACTCAACTCTTTATCTAAGAATTAACTCTAGTTATCATATCCACTTGAGTTCACAAGTTCTTAATGGCTATAGGCACTCCCTTTATGAGTAGAGAGTTCAATCTTTGTTGACTTAATTAAATAAGTCCTTTTAGACCTTATTAGGCCCTCTAATTTTAGGTTGAACCCTAAATCATTCTTAAGTTGTAATGTTAAAATTATCTAGGGAAGGCTTGCCCATATAAGTTAATGATAGATACTGAAAATTATTCCCTTAATTCTAAGAGAAAAGCCTTTATAACCTATCTCCCCATAAAATTTTCCATACAAGTCAATGGTTGGTAGGTGAGACTTGTCCTAATGCAAATAGATTTGAAAAGGGTTAAGCCAACCAAGGTTAGGGTGATAACAACTAACATTGAATAAATTCATATTTCTTGTAATCATTTCTTTCGAGAGATGAGTATAACTTAAAGCATACTAGAATATTCAACACAACACTTAATTATTTATCCCAAAAAAGCTAAGTGACTTTGTGGATCACTTCACGACTCTACCTGATTGAGATAATTCAAGAAACTCTACAAGTCCCAAAGTTTCCTAGAGAAAAAAAAATTCTCTAATACCAAATGAAACAACCCTCAAAACAAAATTGGGAGTCATTAGTTTTAGAGTAAAAAGTGGCACAATATGATAGGACCAAACATAATCATATGATATGAGACAACACCAAAGTGGATTTGAATATAAGGGTGATCCCAATCGGCATGCTATCGGTCAGTAAAAACATGTAACTAAGAATAAGTCACTAATAAATAGTTATATATGGGAGCAAGTCCTTTCTAAGGAGTATATAGTTTGGGGAGTATCAATTTGCATGCACATAATGATAAAATTTGAAATATATACAAGACTATTTACTCCCACCAATAGGACTATTTAGTGGTCAGTTAACCCAACTCAATATTTCAAGAGTCTAATAGGGTCCCATTTGAGAGTTGATGATACAACTACTCCCCAACATCCAACTTGATGTTAATCATAGAGGTAAGAGGACCATAATGAAAATTTATTATATAAACGCTTGAGTCACAAATTATTTGATATAAAATATGTCCCACGGTTAAATACATTCATAGCTACTCATATTGGTACATATGGAAGACTAATGAATTGGTATGTGATGCCCAACCAATTGCAAATATAGCCCATAATAGACTAGGAAACTCCACAGAGCTATTCATCAATATTACATGAATCAAATTTCAAATATAGTAGCCATAACACCATACATTTGTCTGGTGAAGCTTAACTTACAATCAACTAATTACTCATACAAGGGAGAGAATTCCCATAACATGGTTTTACCATTGGCAAGGAGTATAACAATTCTACTAGTCCAATTAGTCCTCAGATAAATATATATTACAAGATATAAAGCATTAATGATTCCTTATGGTGTACAAGATTTATACACATTTTAATTATAAAATTTAATAACTGTCTTAATGATAAATTAATCTTTAATAAAAACATTTTCAGCTGAATACAAATATAATTCCGACATTTTAGAGGTCATAGCAATGCATAAAGGAGTTATTCTTATTTGAATCTAAGTTCCTCAAATCATAGAAGCCCATGCCAAACTAGCCAATGTATCCATGGATTAAAAGGGAGGGGAAACATGGCTAACTATATATATTTTAAGAAATCTAAAGTATAGTTCAACAGGGTATAATTTATTCAAAAAGAATAAAATTTCACACTTCATTGCTTCTAGCAATAGGTGGTTATGAAACAAAAGTATAGATTTAATTTATTAACATGAAGTTCTAAAATATAGATGCTATATGCCAAGCCTGCCCACATATAGGTAGGTATGCTAAAAGAAGTCACATTATAGCTTATATAGTGTTTCTAGTGCTTCAATGTATACATATACCATGAAAATGCATATTAAATCAAACCATAATAGTTATATGAGATTTCCCACTAATAAATATGTATAACAATGCAAGGATGGTGGCTTGAACAAATAACTACTAACCTTAACAAATAATATAGTTATATAAAACCTTTCTAGCCAAGTAGGATTTCTCAATACACCAAGTTCCATATTAAAACGTTTACAATCAATGAGAAATACCAATACTTAAGAAAGCCGTAAATACCCAAAAGTATATGAGTTGTTTCAGCTATTATTGAAGTATTAACATGCTGAAATAAGTCATTCCATGGGATTTGAATATATATGTCTATGGCTACATGTAATCCCTCTATTCTCTAAATTATTCATGAATGCATAATTGAATTCATACATAGGTAATTATAGCAGATCACAAGATTTTTTTCAAGTGATTCCATAAACAATATAATTCCATAATGACTCAACCTTTCATTTAAAAGTATTAAATCACATTCTAAAAAAAGAACCATATTATGTTAGTAACCCAAATCAAAATACTATTTACCAAAGTAATCCACTACATACATAAACTTACATAAATTATTAACCATAGTCACGGTTAACAAACTTTTATCATGGTTTCAAAACTTTATCAGTTAAGGCCAACTTATCATTTTTTGAACATTGAGAAAGTCATACTAAGATTAAAATCTTAATACTCAATTTTCTTTCAAGACCAATTTTTAATCATATGCATATTGTTATAATCTTCATATACAGTTTGCATACAATAGTATAATATTTATTCAAGAAGTTAGGAGCTTTTAAGATTAATTCTATATAATATCTCAAGTAAGATACCTTTCATGACAAAATGTAACAAGATTAACATTGTATAATTTTTCTTCAATATTCTAAAATAGTAAAGATACAACATTTAAAAGAGTACTTATTGCTCAATAGATTCATCAATCTTTAAGTAACAATAGATATAACAATCATTTAGTTTCATTACAAAATAGCATACTACAACCATTTAATAAATATGAAAAGTTAAAATTATATGATAGAGTTGATAGATACTATTTGTCCATGCATCGAAATGCTACCATATGCAATATGCATCTCCATGTACGTGTATCATCAACATAACAAATCCACATCACCATTTACCATGATCCATGTCTCTCAACATAATCATAAGAATCATTTACATTATGAAACCATTATGATCAACAACAAATAGACAACATACTAATATGTTAGAACCATCAACTGTAAGAATGGTAATCCAATCTATAGGTTAAATGTATATAATCCACAAGGTGATAAAACCCAAGATATATCTTCATGAACCCAACCATTGGTGGAATTGAACAACCCAACCAACAGTTAGATGGTGGAATTAGGCATCCAAGTTTTTACCAAAAAGTTATAATCATATAGGTGACACATCAATGGTATACCACTCAAAAGCCAAACGTTGAAAAAAATAAAATAAATCACAAGGTAAAGTACACCACCAAGACCACAATAAATAATATCTTGTACAACACTCAATCTACACACAAGAAAATAAAAGGACATTAATCCAATGGAGCATAAGAGTTTTGCTCAGCTTTTTAGCTTCGAACTCAAGAAAGAAAATTTAGATGTAAATCTGAGTTCATGGTTTTGAATCCTCAATTACTTGAAATGTCATGTTAAATTCCGATGCCAAAAATTCACATGCTTCTTCAAATTTTCATAAACAATAATTAAATCAAGACTTTAAAAATCAAACCAGCCATAGCAAGATCAAGAAATATATTAGATTTAATGAAATACAGTCAAGCCAAGAAGGCATTATTTACCACTTGAAAATGTGGATGGTTTACGATCAATAACCATGCTTAACTCACCCACAAGCATTTAAAAATTAATCATAGTGTTAATAGGTTTGATACTACATACCATGGTAAAGGTAATTTATAAAGGCCAGTGAAAAATGGAAAGGAGGCTAAGCTCAACCATTCACAAACCCCAGTTATACACATTCAACTTGATTTAAAAGATAATATGATTGATATATTTTCACTATTATCATATGGTCTAATGTTTTTATAAGAACATTATCAATAATAAGGAAGGCATATATTCACATATAGCTGACCCCACGACCACAATGAAAAACATATTTAATCTAGCCTTTAAGCATAGGCCATCTTTCAATAAAATAAAAGAGGTTATAAAATTGAGTCTAGTAATAATTTTAGCAAGTGTAATTAAATTCATATATGATAAAAAAACCACCCAATATTTAAAATCCTTATCCGATATGGGGATTGACATAGTTGATTAAATATAATTATCAAGGAAAAGGTGTGTGTGTGTGTGTGTGTGTGTGTGTGTGGGGTATTCCAAGAGTCAATAAACCAATGGGTGTAATGAAATCTGAGTGGGATTTATAGAAACAAAACCCCAATAATATGTATTATGAATTTATTTTATTTAACACATCTCAAGTTAGTTTTTGGGTCAAATTTATACCTACAACCATGAATTTATAATAGTTATGGAGGTTTAATACAGACCATAACTCCATTAAAAGTGTTTAACAAAAAGTTAACACGAAAACTCAATCTTGTGATAACCTACCTCAACAAGGATTTGATTTTTAACAATAGTTGGGTGTGACTCTATGACTATTCTCTTTATTCAAAACAATATGAAATCAACCCATATAGGTAGCTTAAAACAATAGTATAAAAGTGAAAATCAAAATGCCAAACTGGGTAAAACAAAATATGGGTAAATTTACTCATAAATAGATAAGGATTATTTATTTTATATAAATTTCAAACCCATAAAATATTTAATAATATTCTCCAAAATAGATATAATCAATTTGCCTAGTTTATATGGGAAAATAACATGTGGTTTCATTTATAGCCATCAAACCCCAAATCCACAAAGACCATCATTGTCCCTAAAACTTTAAGGCAATACTTATTTGTAGTAGATTGTAGATTGATAGGGTCATGCCACCCATCTTTCCTCTACCGTTGCATTCTTTCCCCATACCATGGAAGACTTAGACCCCATTCATATCCACAATTTCTCTCTCCCCCAACTTCATGTCGTCTATGTAGAATGCCATGACCCTCCTTAAAATAATGAAAATTTTACCTATTAAACCCTTAACTCTTATGACATTCTCCTAGTAGGGGTACCATACTAGGAGTTTTCCAAAGATATTGATGTGTAAAGGGAGGGAGTTTTTAGGGGATAGGCCATTAATGAAAATTTAAATAACCACCAAATGCTTCTTCCTCTTCTCAAACTTTCTATCCCAATCCTCCAAGTCACCTAGAAAAAATAAAAAAATAAAAAAAAATAAAATAAAAAAATAAAATAATAATAATAATAATAATAATAATAATAATAATAATAATAATAATAATAATAATAATAATAATAATAATAATAATAATAATAATCATGATGCTAAGTCTTAAAACAAGATAAGTCAAAAATAATAATTATATGTCAATTCCAAGTTATGTCCCATTTGTTCCATGCCAAAATCAATATTTTCTATGAAATGCTAAAACCATAATATGCCTATGAAGGTCAATGGAAAAAATGAGCAAGATTTTTTAACTCCATAAATTCTTAAGTCAAGACTGATTATAACTATGCCATCAAAGATTACATCAAGGTGTAGGTGTGTGTGTGTGTGTGTGTGTGTGTGTGTGTGTGTGTGTGTGTGTGTGTGTGTGTGTGTGTGTGTGTGTGTGTGTGTGTGTGTGTGTGTGTGTGTGTGTGTGTCTGTAATACATATAGGAAGATAAAAGGCTAAGACCCATTAATAAAAAAAACTCCATTTTCTTATTGTTAAACAAACTCATCATGGGTTAAAGGGAGTCAATAACTCAACTCATGGTTCAACCAACCAAAGGATAACTATTAAAAAGTTAAACATCATGGCTTACGTTCAAGACTAGCCAATTAAATATAATGGGGGAAGTGGAAGTTTAAAACAAATAACATGAAGGAGATTCAAAATATAATAAAAAATATGGAAATAAAATTTGAGCATGAACAATCAGTGATCCCAATACTCATTAAATCTAATCAAAATGAAAAATCATGACATAAGCGATCATTCACAAAATGAGATGAAGATAATAAAATGAAGTCACTAAAATCAAAGGACTTAATTCAAACTATGGTTGTAACTATCACCTTATTATTTTACCTATCAATACCAACCTAAATACTCATAAACTCTCCTTATTTTCCCAGTTGTTAAATTTCACCAATGAGCCTAGCTCACTCGACTTGTTCCTACAACCATCAAATCGAACATTAGTAGTAACTGCTCCAGATGTATACATCTATAGTAGTAACATTTGATATAAATAGAATAAAAACATATGTCATAGCTAAAATAGGCATATATATTTACTAAATAATACATCATAATAAATATCATAGTACTCAAAATAAAGTAATCAACTATACTAAGTAGTCATAATGCCAATTTGGCTAAGATGATCTTGCATGGTTAGCATGTCAATAATAACAATATGTTTCTTGAGGAGAGGTCATAACAAAATTTTAATCTAAATGGAATTATTATCCCCTCATACAACCCATCATATATCTTAAATGTAGTTTTCCACTCATCACCTTCTCTTATGAATATTTTTAGATATACTCTTTTAAAATATATATTTTTGAAGTATTTGGCTCAACTTAAGCAATCCATTAAATAATACGTCCATGATAACATAATTTTTTAATTGAGGTTTAGCCTATTTAATTTCCTTGAATATGTACACATTATTCATTCTCCTCATTTTTATGATACTTATCTAGAACTACACATGGGATCAAATTCTCTCTGATAAAGACTTTATTTATAAAATTTTGTAGTTGTCTTTCTATCTTTATATTCTTCATTGGGCATAGTATATGAGCTACCTCATTGGTTAAGCATGATCCTCTCACTATATCCATATAAATCTTGATTCTTATAATGGTTAGTAATCCATCATATAAACCATATTTAGTAATACCAACAAACTCATATAATAGATTATGTATTTTAATGGGAAGATAACTTATCTTAGTGTCTGCCATAGATGATATAAGTTTTGGAGTGAAATAAAAACATATCTCCTATTACATTACTACTTCATAAATTTATTTTCCTAATATCATAATCACTTTCAAAATGATGTCCAATTCCTCTTCTTTTTCTCTTAATGAACTCAAGATGAAATTAATTGCATCCTTCACAAGATTGTACATGTTCAATCTTCCATCATGTCAATATATTTTACCATACTATAATGGCCTTATAAACAACACATAACACACATCCATGGGAAAATTTTCATTTAAATATTAATATTTGTAATAACCAATTTCATAACTCACCCTATATTCTAAATTTACCATTAATTTAAGGCCTTTAAGAAAACATGAAATTTTTTATTGGGTATGCTATATTAACTTTTTAACACATGTTTATACACCATTTATTGAGACCAAATTATTTATTCTATGATTATGAATGAATATATTAAATATAAATTAGCTTTGAATTTACCAACAATACAAAATAGGCTTTTCCTTTGCACTAGTTCATTTTTATAATTTATGGCTTCAGTAACATTATTTTCATCATAATCACATATATTTATTATGGTTCTTCTATGTGTGTTTGGGATCCAACACTGTGTTTGGGATCCAACACTGTGTTTGGGATCCAACATTTTATTCATCACCATGATCTAAATTTGTTATTCCTTCAATTCTCTTACCATTGTTCTGAATATATTTTTGACATTCATAAACTCTAAATTTAGCATATTTATAACATAGAAATCATTTTATCATGATGCCTCTACCTTTAACTTATCTAAAGCATCCTTTTCCTTGTAATGAATAACCTTTTCTTCCAATATTTTGACTTTGACTTTGATATTTATTTTATTCTCCCTCATAAATTTGATGTCTTATACCACCACTATTTTTACCTCTTCCTATTTTGGACTTTTATTTCCCTCTAAAATTCACATATTATCTTGTTTAAAAGTTTTATTTTACCTTTAATGCATATTGATAGGCTTATTCAGCACTTATAATATAAAGAAACCCAATATCATCTTGAAAACTAATATGTATCCCATTCAAATATATAGATACCTTCTCTAAGAAATATTGTACATGTAAAAATATTATAGTGATGTTATAAATTCCTCAAAATATTCTTTATCAATCATTTATTTTTGTCTCAAGTTATGTAATCTCCTAAAAAAATTCATCTGATAGTTTGAAGGTAGGAATTTATCTTTCAATTTCATCACCATCCAAGATATGATTTTATCCTTAAATTTAATATTCATTTTATCTTGCACATAAACCCACCATAATGTTTCATGTCTTTTAAGATTCATGCATGCAAATTTAACCTTCTTAATATCCTCCATTGAATAATAGCCAAAGATTTTTTTCATCTCTTTGATCTAATCCACAAGATCTTCAGCATTAAATATTCCAATCTAGCATGGTATATATAAATTTTACCTCAACTTTATTTTCTTGATTTTGCTATTAAATATATTGAGTTCCCTCAACTTCATCATCACTCATATGTTCAATGTGTATACTCCTTTGTGTTATCTCAATTTCATCTTATCTTATCTACATATCTATCATAATTTATGATAAATCATATACTATAGGTGACCATCTTATTAAACTACTTCTAACAAGAATACCTTTGTGTTCCACCACATAACCCAATTATAAGCTCCTCTTTCACAGTTTGCTAATGACTCAACTAGAATATCTTACATGCACAACTTAAGAGAGATTTAACCTCGATTAGACACCAATTAGTGTATATGGGAGGTATAGAGAGGGTAAATTAATGAATTCCTCAATACAAAATAGTGATATCTCACCCTCTCTAACACACAACGATATAGACACAAAAAAGAGAAAACACTTTTATTTCTTGAATTTTAGACAACATTACATCACTATTGAAATTATGAGATTAACATATCTTATTACACTTGGAGGCTTAAATATATTATTATTTATGAGGTATTACTTTATTCCTAAATCCTTATAATGAAACCATCTAGTTTTCTCTCATCATTTGATCTTTGGTCTTATTTTAACTTACTGT